>JAPMOR010031545.1:173632-222579 GCA_026543865.1 Argiope aurantia | reverse complement strand
GTGTGTGTGTGTGTGTGTGTGTGTGTGTGTGTGTGTGTGTGTGTGTGATAGAGCAAATTTAAATTCTTAAATTAATGTATCAGTGAATTCACACATTGAGTTGGTACATTGCTGATTTTGAATAAGTTTTCCGAAAAGAATACTATATTCTACTTGGATAGTATTACACCTAGATTCAGTGATCAAATTGTTAAGTTTTAACTGTCAGTTCATCCATTGCATGCTAAAACGAAAGTGATTCATTAATAATTGAGTGAAACTGATTCGATTCTTTTGTTGGTCGAAAATGATAACTTATACCAGATAATTTTTACATTTAGTTAATGCATGTAAATATATTGAAATTCTGAATTTTATCTATATTATAGTAATCTTATTGGAGAAGTTATTCTCTTGAGTAATTGTTTGTTTTGAGTTCATTTCATTTAAGCGGATGTTTATAATATAAATGAATGAAATTAATTTTATGAACATGATAAGCTCATTATTTTGCCAAATACTTAAATATTTGCATTTATGCCCTACAAAGTAGATATATTGCTCAATGTTTCATTATTTCTGAATTGTTCTAAAATTCATATAGAATATGAAAAGTTGCAGTTAATATTTTGCGATTGTTGAAAAAGGAATGGTAATAATCTTATAGCCTAGAGTTGATATTTGTGATGATATAATGTGGAACATATTAAATTTTAGAAAATTTTAAGAATTGTTCTAGGATATGTCATCCCCCCCATCCTCTTGATTAATACAAGGATAACAATTCACGCGGATTATAGGAAAGATTTATAACTCTATTAAAATGAAGTTTTATATAGAATTCAGAATGGCCTTTTTCGGGATAGGTAAAAAATGTGACCTATTTGCATTAGCGCTCGAGTTAGAGGAAAATACAGATGAAGACATGACTATAGTAAAATTAAAGGATCTAGTTACGGAAAAACCTATGTGAAGGAAGTATATAAAATGATTATCAATTCAAGATTAGAGGAAGAGGAGAAACAGAGAGACGAAAAAGACAGTGAAAAGGCGAGAATACGATCTCCGGAGATTTGAAATAGAGACAGAGAGTGTCAAACCTGGTCACAGTAGCCCATTAGAGGAAAGACATCCTTCAAATCAGAAATTGGGCATTTCACAATACATGTCTGTTTGAATTGAAAGGCGGCGATATTATATTATTTGAAAGGCAAGCAAAGAGGATGGGGATTATAGAGAAGAATTGGGTAACTTGCATTAATTGTAATGCTACCTAACATAGTCGAGCTCATTTCAGGTGTCCCCGAAGAATCCGAAAATTATGAACACATCAAAGGCATTTTACTGCAAAGAATCAATCTATTATTATTATATTAATGATATATAATATTATATTATATTAATGATGGTCGAGAAGCCTGAAGGCGTTGTATAAATCGGCTTTGATTGAAATTATAATAGCCAAGACCAGAGTTTCATAAAAATTAAAATTAATAATGGAAAGACAATATCTTTCTTCTGATGTGTAGAGAAGGTTCATTACATTCTATATTCAAACTTTGTGCAGATGATGTTCTAAATGCCCCAGAACACATTCGAAGGGCAGCATGATGGTATCCAATTTTTGGAGAATACTGCTTCTTGTAGAACCATACATTGCAACCGTAATAAAGTTGCGATAAAATTACTGCTCTGTAGATGCGAAGTAAAGATAAACGGTTGGCACCCCATGAGTAATAGAAAGAACTTTTAAGATATTCAGATATGTTTCACATTTTTTTTCTTAAGTTGCATGAGAAGTAAACGTAAGCTTTTTATCAAAAATCAAATCCCAAAATTTCATCTCGTCAAATACTTTAACAGGATTACCTTTAATATGAATCTCCGTTTCAGAATGGAGGAATGCCTTTCCTACTGAAAAACGCATGTTTATTTTTTCAGAAAAAAATTAAAATTTCTTTTTTATCACAACAAACTATGAGTTGATTGATTGCAGTTTGAAGTTGCACTTCAATAAAAGCGATACAATCCCCGGAACAAGAAATATAAAGGTCATCAACGCATAAATGGCCTTTCACATGTAAAGGTAAATGATCTAAAATAGAGTTAATTTTTAAAGCAAAAAGGGACACACTCAAGACACTTCCCTGAGGAACTCCTTCCTTTTGTATGTAAATTAAAAAATTCTGAACTCAACTTAAAATTCCTTAACTTCAGGGAGTTTTGGATAAAGATTGGCAAGTTGCCTCTAAAATTACAATTGTAGAAGTCCTTCAAGATGACAAACGCCAAGCTGTGTCGTAGGGTTTTACGATATCAAAGAAAATAGCCACTAAATGCTTTCTACGGAGAAAAGTATTTCGCACATCAGTTTCCAGAGCCAATAGATTGCCCATAGTTGATCATCCTCATCTGAAGCCACTTTGAAAAATGTTAAACATTTTGTTAAGTTCCAAATGGTATACAAATATGCTATTAACTCTTTATGCAAACTATTATAAAAACAGTTGGTCAGGGCAATCGGTATATAGTTTGAAGTGCCCGAAGGATTTTTTACCAGGTTTCAGAATGAATATGACGTTTGCTTCTTGCCAGTCAGTGGGAAAATATTGTTCTTGCTAAATACTATTATATATGGAGAGTAAGCTTTTAAGAGAAGTTTCAGAAATACTTTTAAGCATATCATAATTTATATTATCAGGTCAAGGTGAAGATTTGTGTACACTATTGAGGGAGGTTTTAAGCTCATAGACTGTTAATGATCTGTTATTTGATGCGTCTATTGCAGTTTGGAATTCTAGCTTTTTTTTACCATTAAAATTTTGTAATGTATTTGTGTAATATTTACTACTTTCTTCGTAAGCAAAAGCCGAATTCTCGAGTTAGCTATATTTCGTAAAGAACTTACAGGAACATTATTTTTAAGCAAGATTGGAATCCATGACTCACAGATGCTCTAAGTATTTTTTTAATCCTATTCCAAAGTTGCTTGCTGTAAAGTGAAGGGCTGATGGAGCTCACATATTTCACCCACGACTCTCGTTTGCTACGGCTTTGAATCCGCCAAAAATTGTCTTTTGCCTTTTTAAAGTGAATGAAATTTTCAGTAGTGGGATACCTACGGAATATACTCCAGGCTTTTCCTCGCCTCATATATGATATTTGACAATCTTTATTCCCCCATACCTTGAACTGTAGAAGTTTTAGGAGTTGAAGCATCTGCTGCAGTTATCCGAACCTGAGTAATCTGGGTAACTGCTGTATCTATGTTAATGTTATTCTCTATTTCCTCATTAATATGGGCTAATAAAATGAATCTGATCCAGTTGGCTACATCAGATTTATATCTGGGTCAATGTTATGTAAATCCTTATCCATTTGCAAATAAATAAAAGGGGTACAGAGATGAGAGCATATTGCTAGATTCAGTGCATGAAAACTGTATGTCGATGTATGAAAATTAGTCTGCTCATCATTGTTAAATAGACAGAGGTTATGATCGACCAAAACATGTTCTATTAGACGATCTCTGTTGGTAGTGTTATTGTTTCTTCAAAGATGACTGTGGCCATTGAAATCCCCTACAATAATGAAAGATTCAGAAAGTTGAGAAACAAGATTATGTAGATTAGACTGATAAATATATGTGTTTGATTTTAGGTAAAGACAGTAAATGGTAATCAGTAAGTGTGTGTGGATTCGGGCTGCAACAGCTTATAATGAAGTGTTCAAGACCAATGGATATGAAGGCACAGAATATGAAATAAGGAGGGCAACTCCTGCTGGAGCTCTTTCGCCAACACTGGCCTTATGGAGAACATGATAGTCATGCAATAAAATTGTATCATTAGATTTTAAAAACTTCTCTTGCAGGGAAAGGCAAGCAGGTTGATAAGAATTAATTATATCCTTGATATCAGAATTATTTTGATTCACCCCATGACAGTTCCAAGAAACGAGTGTATCTATAAGTCGGAACCATACAAGGAGAAAAAGTGTGGAGAAACGAGAGTACTAACTACTCTTTGGAGAGAGTGGTGGAGTAGCACTCTCGGACATTAAATCGTCTTCAGATGAGTTCGCCTTGAGAGAATCATCACATCTTACTTTTTCAGTATTGGTTGTTGTTGTTTTTATAAAATTTTGCAAAGATAAGCCTTTCTATATCTTTATAATATATCTTTGCCTTTCTTGGCCGTCTCTAAACGAGCCTTCTTGTTCTCAATTTTTTCTGTTCCGACTTTTTTTTTTTTTTTTGCTTACTTAAGCTTTTAAAAGAGATACCTGGGAGAGAATTTTTATCTTTTGCTAAAGATGAATGGTCCGAATGTAGGCCAAGTAGAGAAATCTACTGTTCAGAAATTGCACTGGAAGATAAAGGCATCTGAGATCATATTATAGATATATTAGTAGGTTGGGGCATATTGCTTTTATTAGGTACAAAATTTGCCTTAGGTTGGATTATTTTACAAGCCCGACAGTTTGGACACAGTAGGACAGAAACAACATCATTCCCTGTCAAAGTAGCAGGTATTTTGACAAGAGGTATTTCTGTCTGTATGTCTGTAAATGTGAGGAGGGTTTTTAGAACAGATGCGAAAGATTGTTAGGGTTCTACTTGTAACTCTTTTTCGAGCTTCGGCGAATGATAGATTTTGTGTTATTCTTACATTTTGGATTTCTTTCTGATAAATACAACGTGGACAAGATTTAGAGTAAACTGGATGATTTCCACTGCAATTAATATACTTTGTAGAGGATGTTAAACATGTTTTATTGTCATGAAAAGTTTCAAAACATTGAGCTCGTGACTGTTTACTTCGGCAATAATTATGAACGGTGTGACCAAATTTTTGTCAGTTGTAGAAAATTAACAGGTTTAGAGTAAATGGCTGAACTGGATAATTGTAATATACAATTTAAAAAGATTGGGTAGGACAGGCTGATTAAATGTTAATTTAAGATGCATTTCTGAGAGAAGTTTCCCATCCTGTTTAATTTTAATTCTTTCCTCTGCGCTGATATTTTGAGATTTTAAACCTTCTAAAATAGAAGATTCTGAATCATTTTTCAAGTCTCTTTGAGAAACATTGAGAGAGTTCTGTGGACAGACAGATACTTCATGATTTTTGATGTTGCGATAAATGCATGATAAACGGCGTTTTGATAAATGCATAATTTTATTAGCCTGCTCAGCAGATGCAACTTCAACAAGGAGAACACCAGAAAAACGTTTCTTATTATTTTTTGTTCATCAACGATGCTAACAATTGTTTTGTGTATCGAGATTGGAGACATAATTTTCAAGAATTCATACTTCATAGAAAGAGATTTTACAGTTAAAAAAAAGAGAAGAATAGAGACCTCGACACTGAGAGAAGAGACCCATGCAAATGGATCAGAAATTCGAGTCCCGACGGCAATGTCCACCACCGAGCCCAACAAGGGAAGGCAATTGTGGGCTCTAGGCTATCCCAGCCTCGTTACAGACCTTGGTGCTGGCCAGGATCGACACGCTCAGGGCCACTTGCAGGAAGTTGACTACCTGCAAGTTGACCACTTTTTCTTGATCCCCTTGAACATACCAGCCTTGTGACTAAGATATCATCCGATTGATACACCGGAGATGGAAATGTACCACCCATCTAATGAGTAGCCACGCACGGTCAAAATGTGGGGTCTTTGGCTGTCCATGAGAAGCAAGAAGAAAACAGAGATGAGACAGCTTCTCATGGAAAGCACCCTAGCTTGCCGTCGAGAGATGGAAGAATCAAGCAGACAGCAAAAGACGTAGAGGAGTGTAAACAAAAAGGGAGTATAGATCCTTGGGAACCTTGGGATTGGGATACCCGTACTCACCTAAAGTAGGTGAGCCCCTGAGGGCACTTGTATATGGAAGAATACTCTAAGGGTAACTATTATTCTTGAAGAGTGCTTGGACAGACGAAATAAAAATTTCAACTTTCGCCTTCCGTTCGACAGAAGCCTACTTAACAAGATTTTGCTAAAAAATGCATAAGGCGCGTGAGATAACAACAGAGACATCCAAGACGATGCAAGAGAGGTATACCAGCTCATATAACATGAGATGAATAGAAAAGTCATTCACTGTGGGTGACCAGGTACTGTTATTATTACCATCGCTTTCCTAGAAACTGCTCTAATAAATACGTGGATTGGGCCAACAACGGTCATCGAGATAACTAAAAAGCACTCAGCAAAGGTTAGACTACCCGATGGAAGCGTTAGAGAAGTGCACTATAATAAGATGATCCCGGGTGTGTCACAATTTCAAAATGTCAGAATCATTTGGGGAAGTGTGTTTTGCTTCCACGTGACACAGCCCCATCACCTGCGAAGAAGCTCAAGAACAGATTAAAGAAATGTGCTCTTTAAAGGATGCTCAGTGTCATGAAATGACAATATATTATGAAAACCCATCGATGTGTTTAGTGAGCAGGTTGGAAAAGCCAGGTCACAAGGTAATTTCGTGAAGCTAACAGCGGACTGTACTCCAAATAAACTGCCGCCATACTTAATACATATTGTTGTACAAATTGAAGTGCAGAGGCAAGTCAATGACCTATTACGAACAGGACTCATTGAAGAAAGCGATAATGATAGGGCCCATCCAGTAGTGGGTGTAGCCAAGAAGGATGGTACTGTTCGATTTTGTGTCAACTACAGGCTTCTAAATAATTGCACAGTTCCAGACGCATATTCCATGAGATGCGCAAACGAGGTCCTGTATCAAATGGAATCTGCAGCGCACATATCAGCACTCGACTTAACAAAAGGTCTACTGGCAAAGAGACTCAAACAAATTTATGGTCTTTGTGACACACATATGTCACTACCAATCAGTTTGGCTTGAAAAGTACAGGTGGTAGTTTCCAGGAGACCATGGATAAGGTACTGGAGCCTCATAAGCCATACTGCCGCTCTTACATCGATGATGTGGGCATATTCTCAAAAACATGGAGCGAACATTTACTACACATCCTTTATGGAAGTTAGACTCAGTGCCAACGTAAAAAATGTCAGTTTGCAAAGAGGTATGTACCTCGGGGTTCATAGGTTCAGGCACCCAAACGCTTGACCCAGAAAAGGCCAGCGCTATTGTAAACCTTGCTCATCCTCAAACGAAAAGAGAATTAAGAGGTGTGATAGGACTTTCTAATTACTATCGAGATTATGTATCTAAGTTCGCATCGAAAACTTTTTCCCCTAACTAAACTCAAAGAAAAGTGTCCAAACAAATTCCTTGGAATCAAATAGAGGAAAAGGCATTCCAGGACTTGAAAGGAATACTTATTAATTTGCCCACACTATATACCCCAAAGATGAACAAACCATTTCAATTATACATTGAAGCCTCAACCTCGGAAATACGACCTTTTCTTTCGTAACGCGATGATTAGGCCCGTTGCATATTATAGCAAAAAAACTGATTCCCAGCCAGACACAGTAGTCTACCACAGAAAGAGAGGCTTACAGTGTGATCGCGGTTATGCAACAATTCGACAAATGGATTTTGGGAACAGCCATCGAGATCATCTCTAATTATAATTCCCTAAACTTCCTAACACAACGTTCGCCACAAGGATCAAAACTGATTCGTTGGGTACTAGCGTTGCAGCGCTATAATGTCAAACTGACGTATTGTCGGGGAAAGCTAACATAGCAATGCAGACGTTTTACTGCAGCTTCTAATCCAGGAAGGGAAATTATTGCCCTATATCTTTATTTTGAAAGTATATTTTTGTCTAATTTTCTCTTGGAATTGCATGCTCATTATTATTAATTGGATTTTTTTGTAAAGTTTTTATTTATGTATTTTAATGTGAAAGGAGGCTGCGTAAAGATTTCTGAGCTCTTGACTTAGTCATCATATTAACCATACTTCTGTTTCGGGAGATTGTAATCTACTTTGTATTTGGAATCTAGGAATTAATATTTTGATATCTTGTGTTCATGGCAAATGTGTTGTGAAGTCTATATCCAGGTCACACCAGATAAGAGGTGCGTGGCAGAAGCGCATTGATACACCTATAACGAATGCTCTACCCCCGATGAGAGGAGTCTTTTTGAGGAGAGGAGTGGAGTCCATGTCTTTTTGAATAGGGTAAGCAGGTCCGCTGCAGAACCAAAAATCGACACTGGTTGATGAATTGCGTAAGATTTCGTCGACAATTAGAGAGTAAAACTTGCTATTTCTTTGTCTAAATTCGCAGCGCGTTTGTTTGCTTGTTTACAAGAGTTTATCACAGTTAATAATTTTTTAGAATAAACTATAATTGAAACAATTAAAATTCTGCAGGTTACTAAGAATAGAATCAGCGCGGGCTTCCTTAAAAATTTCTATTTTATTGCCCCTTTCAAATAATAATCGTTCCGATATAATTTTAGTTAAATTTGCATAATATAATACAAGATTTTAATTTTAACCGAAATATTCCTACCTGACGCATTAAATTAAGAGAGCAATATATATATATATATAATGCAATGGCCACCTTGAGTCAAAAGTAAAACATTTAATGAATTCTTCCCACTTTGAGCATTGCGCATTTTATGCCAAAATGGTAGACGGATTATTCAAGAAAAAAATTAGATAAATTTGAAACTGTAATAAATTTATTTTATTGAAATAACCTGTCAAATAATTATTTTTTTAAAACTCGATTAGTAAATAATTCAATTCAAAGAAAAGCTGAATCTGTATTTAATATTTCTTTTCTCATCCATTTCAGGTTTACTTCATTTTTAATTAAATTGGTAACTACATACAGAACCTGACCACGAAGTTCCCCAGTTGAAAAAGTTGTTTGCATATTTCAGAAAGGTTTGTATAAGATTATGCAAATTTTTATTGTTCTGATAATATCAATGATTTAGATTTATCTTTTTAAAAATATCCAATAATTTGTTAATATTACTTTTGAATTAACTCTAACATTTTGTTAACATGTTTTATTTAGGTTTATCTCCGTTCAATCATTGGATCCAGAAAGCAGAATTATAAAATTAACCATGACTGCCTCATTCCTCCCATCTCTGAAACATATGACTCTGGCTAGAACCGCTGTTACAATCTGCAAAAATCCGGAAGTTAGATGCTTTATTAATGAGTTGTACTATTTGGAGTTCAAAAATGCTAGAGAAAGCAGCTGGAAAAGATTAATGGATAAGGCGACCGAGAAAGTGTCTGAATTACACGTACCACCTCAGCTACAACAAAGCATTTTAGCTCTAATCAAGCCCATATCTCTGGAGATCTCAAGGTTTAAGCACGATCATTCAATGATTCTTGGAGTCGAATTTGATATTCAACGCTGCCGCTTGTTTTGGACACCTGAAGGTATACTGGACAGGCGAAAGATGGCCGAGATCCTAATTCGAGACGAACATATATGCATCATAAATCGCTTTATTTTGGCATGTTGCTATTTTCTAGACAACGATGCAAAAGAGATGCTTGAAGATATAAGTTTTTCAGTGGATTCCTTGTTTTATGATTTAATATTTTGGATTTCACTTATGGAAATATATAGTGATTGGTCTGATCTTGCACAAGAATTACTAAATTATGTTTTCCGAAAACCATTTTGCGATTACCGCCTTAATCAAATTTGGTTGCGATATTTTTTTGATAAATTAAGCCCAGCAGAAAAGAAGAACTGTATTGAATACACTCTGGAAAGAACTAATAAGGATCACGACAATTTTAGATTTTGCATTTCCCAGCTGAACGAAGAACAAAGAGAAGCAGTTTTCAAAAAGAATCCCCTTCGTTTATTGAGATTCCTCTTGGATTGGCCTTATCAAAGTTTGTTCTCGGAAGCGGCAGAACAAATGTGGAAGTATCTTCGAGAGAGAGATTTCAGATATTTGCTGTATTTCATTATTTATAATCGCATTGCTGCCGATTGGTATGACTTTGATTATATAAATCTGCTAAAAGACTTTTGGCAGCAAAGTCCGGAACATTTGAAAGACTATATAAGAAACGATTCAATTTATGAGCCAGTGAAAATAGTGATTTCCCATGATTTTTCAAAACTTTTCCTGAAGGAGGAAATAATTCGAACATCCTCCTCTGTTGATCCACCAAATGACAGAAATCATCTTATTCGAGAAGGCGATTTATTTCCTCGACGACATTAACTTCTGCTCGTGCGAATTTTTTAACTGCTGTAATAAATTTTTTTGATGTATTGTATAATTTTTTTCTTTTAAATTTCTTTAGATCACTTTCAATCCCCGTCAGTACAGGCTGGCAGTAGGCAGTATACTACAATCTGGCGAATCAATGCTAAATGATGTAGTTGATATTTTATTAATCAATCGAGCTTTAATATTTTAAGAATGGATACAAATTCAGCTTTTTTTTAGTTAATGTACTAAGTAATATATTTCTGAGGTTATATGCATAATTTTAAGTAAATTGTTTGATAAACAAATTTGCTTTATACCTCTTTCAAATAGAAAAGGGTCATTTTTTTTACAAATTTTAAAAACCAATTGATATATTTTTACTTCAAACATGTTCATTCAATATTTGTGTATTTAACCCTTTAGATTTAAATAAAGCTCAAAATCTTTTTTTAAATTTTAATTTTTTGAAATAATTCAAAAACATTTTGTGAGGAATTGTTATAGAATACTATTCCATTCAAAACACAATTAAACTGTAATTCCAAACATTAAAATTTAAAAAAAATAACTGTTTAGATGGTAGCGTAACGTCGTAATTGATTTGTTAAACACCTTAAAATTAAATAGAATTGATAAATTTAAATTATGCTTAAAAAATCTGATATATACGATAGCTTACAGAACCCACAAAATATGAGCTACCATTTTCTGAAAATTTCAAATATGAGCTGCAATTGTCAAAGAGATTATTCCTTTGAAAAATCAATGGAGTTTTATCTTTCAACTTGGCTTCTTCTCATCTTTAAGCATCAATCTGTGAACTGGAATTAAAATCGTCTAATTTTAATTGCAATAAATTTGTTCTGTTTATTGCTCTTAAGTACATTTTTTTACAGAGTGGAGTCACTTGATTTCATAATGTCACTAGTACATTAAATGCCTTCATTAAAATTAACTTCTATCAAATATTCTATGCTGAACATGTAATAACTCCTAATTCTTCAAGTAAACTGAGCACATAACGAGAATCTTTGTTAGACATTCAAAAAAAAATCTAGAATAATATAGAAACTAGATTTGTGCCGCATATTTCCTATTGTTATCCTGGAAAAAAATGCTAAAATGCCATTTAATTTATACACATTTCCCAATTATTTTTTCATTGAAGGTAAAGCATGTTTTCTATCACCGTTTCTGTATATTTTAAACGTCAATGTCAGAAAAAATCAGAAGTCATTTTACAAAATATCTTTGATTCTCTGGGAACATGACAGCTAAAAAAAAAATTTAATTAATGGTATGAAATGTGTGTGATACGAGATTTTGAAACCATTTTAGACTGAGTTATATTTTTTATGGTATACTCGAAGATAACGCTTGCTTATTGTTACATCCGTTTGTACGTAAACATGATAACTAAAAACTAATTATTTAAACCACCCAGCTGGATAAAATGAAAAAAAATATGCTTTTTCACTAGAGTAATGTATAACCATATATACTAATATAACGCTAACATTTGTTCTTTGAAATCCTCCTTGTTATTCATTATTGAATGACAATAGGCAAATATAAACAAACCATCGTACGAATTTCATGTTGCTTCATTGAATGTTTTTACAATAGCTATGAAATGGGTGCCTCGTTTAGCAACTTAATGGAGCTACAAAATATTATTAAATGTGTATTTATTCTTGTGAATGTTGCAAAAGCTTAATGTTCTGCAACCTCTATTTTTCATCAAATGTAAATTGTGGTTCATGCAGTTCAAAACATCCGAGATGATAAGGAAATGATATTAAGAAGAATATTAATTTTTTTTTTACTTGCATGCTTTTTGGATACTTAATTTCATTTTCCTAACTCTACGCCTTCGTTTATCAATGACGTTTTAATAATATTTTGTTTATTTTGAATTCATGCCATAAGGAAAGGCAGCAGGAATAGCCACTTCTGTAGCAATGATCCGTGAACTCACTGCACGAATTACTAATACGGTTTTAACTTTTTCGCATCGAATTATACAAAAGGAAAGTATCATAATAGTCAAATAAATTCGAACACGTAAATTTTTCATGTGTCTCCACGTTTCAGTCCTTCCAGACTAGGAATTTTCGAGGGAAAAAAAGTAAATATATATATTTTGTTAAAACGTATTGTCCTTTGCTCTGTTTATCAGCATGATGACTCATAATTGCTTGGAGCTGGACACGGCAAAACTTCGGCACGCAGCCTTTATACCTATTTTGTAGTGCTTCATTAAAACTTGAAAGAATTTTGTTCACAGAAATCCGTCGGTCTAGTTGTTCGAACACAACTGAGTACGGTAACTGTAACACCACGAGTTTGATACATAAAATATAATGCAGAAAGTATGTAAATCTCCAACAACTTTCGAACTGAATCCGTCAATGGGATGATCTATCAATTCAACGAACAGGCAAACGAAGTACAAAACAGAAGAATGACAACTTTTGGAATATGACCTTGTTACGAAAAATATATTTCGAGGTCAAATTATGGGTTCAATAGCCCGAAAAGTAAACGTTTCCGGAAGAGAAGTTTTTTGTTTTTTATTTTACTACAAAGCATAAGACGCTCATAAGCTCTGCTCGAAAAATAAATATCTGAGCAATCGTGGCCTACCAGATTGATGACCAAAATCCAAAATTTTTATACTGGTAGAAGCGGGGGGGGGGACAAAACTTTTATTGGGGAATAAGCGAAAATATTTCGGTGAATCCTCAGCCGATGGTGTCTTTTTCATCCATTTTACAGAGAAATATTAATAATAAATGTTTAAGATATTTTCCCAGGTATTTCAAATACACTGAATCGATCTTTTTCCCGCAATGCAAACCTAAGTTCGGAATAATCCGAGGACCGAGCCTTCGCAATAGTTATTTTCTATTTATTTGGAGGAAAGTTGTATAATAGTACAATTTAATGAAACTCGCATGAAAATTAAGGAATTCGATTAAAACCAATGAATATCACCTTTGAATAGATTCCAAGCGATTATCCGGTATTTAATGTAAGGATTGTATAAATTCAGATTTCATTGCAGGGCAAAAATGCATGGTGGACACGTATTAAATGAATCATCGAATTAATATGCAGAAGAACTTGATGATCAGGATGAATTTGAAAAGAGTATCGAATGTCTTCCTAACAACGAAACAAATTCAATGAATATAGAATTACTTTATGTTTAAAATAAATGTTAAATGAACGTAATAATTATAAATGTCACATTTTAAACAGATAGAATCTCACAATTGCATTTCATTAAAAGATTCACTACTAATACTGTGCAATACAAGTAATCATTAGAATCAAGTATTGAGCAGAAAGTTAGAAAAGAAAACGATCAATCATAATATTTACGAAAAATTAAGAATTTCAGCTTGAGTAACTCTTATTTATAATTTTTTTTTTCTGATTTTATAAAAGCATGAATTAACCATATATAAAATCAAAATCTTGAATCAAAAAATGTTTCAAACTAAATAGAAATACACGTAATTCCAAAAAAAAGTGTTTTTCTGATTCAGTGAGTTCTGTAAAGTGGAAATAGATTTAAAAAAAACTAGAGGTCAAATTGTTTTGAGGATAAAATACCTTTACTTCGTAAATAAGAAAATATTTTTTTTAAATGTATTAGCGTCTTTTTGCAATTACCACGTCGATGATAAAAACAAACTGCATATATATTTTCATCTATATTCAATATATGTGCTGAATGTATGTGTTGCCGCTCTACAGGCCAGACTGTTTGACCGACGTTTACTGAAATTCTGACAAATTCAGAATCAGAATTTCCACCTTTAAATTTACCAGCGAAGCAGAAAACTACTACACCAGTTGGTAAATAATCCTATTCCAAAGTGGTCGATCCTCGATAATGCAATAAACTCCAAAATTTTCACTGACGTGTTTTCTGGAAAAGCTACATTAATGAGAGAAGATTGGCGCAACACACTACTAATCCAAACCTTTAAAAATGCGCTACCAGCAATTCGTGTTGCATCATATGGGGCTGATAAAGCCCATTTTCTTTTTGAACAATACCTCAATCTTAGTAACGGTCCATCGCATTTACATTCAACCATTTCAATACTTTAAATTTGCATAATCTTAAAGTTTGCACCTGGAACACGAGCAGCTTGTGTCCCAGGATCGCTCAAGTACGCATCTTTGTTTTAGAACAGAAACATAGATGTGTTTTTGGTCCAAGAGACCCTATTTCCCCAGGAGTACACACCCCTGAACGCAAAAATGATAGATTCATTGCTAGGAATAATTACAGATGCATTTTTGGATGCACGCGTTTTATATGGAATCTATAATTGAACATCACGTCATCCCCACCCTTATTTTAGAGGGGATGAGCGCAACAATTATTGTAAAATTAGAAAATCTTCCATCCATCAAAACTGTGTTAGCCTATATGAGAATAAGGTACACATAGATTCCCTCTGGAGGATTTCAAAAAAACTTTTAAATTGAAGTCCAAACGTCATCATTGAGGGCGATATGAATTCGGATCATATCACCTTGAACACCCATAGAATCCATCGTGGTAAACAATTGTTTAAATTTTTAGTAGGACAGAACGGTGTCAATGTTTTGGCGCCACCCTCTCCATTCCCTATTGGTCAAAGGAAATACGATATCGTCTTAGATAGTGCTGTTTTAAAGCCAATTCTTTTCAACTCTCAAATACGATATCTAAATTGTTTAGATTCTGATAACCTTCCAACAGTTTTGACTTTTAATACTGGAACTTTTTCAATAAATTCGCCAGCGCAATTTTTCTCCAACTGGGAGAACTTTCGCCATATTCTAAATTCAAAAACCCTTCTCCCTCTCAAAATTAATTGCAATGATAATGCAGTTGCTTGTTTATGGAAAAAGTAAAAAGAAAAATTCTAAAGGAGATTCTTCTTTTAGGTAAAAATTCTAAAAGAAGCCCTTCGCAGAAACTCAAAACCAAAATTTAATTAACCTTCAGAGAAGCTTACTTTCGAAATCCAAACCAAAATTAAATTGCGAAACTACTTGCAAGGAAGGAATTAGGCAACGTTCTCATGACTCTCAGACAAGAAGAAACCTTCGCAAAATCCAGGATGAGGTAAAGGAGTTAAAACTAGTTCAGTGAAGCGGGGACAAGCCGAACAGATAGAATACTGCAACATCCAGGAATTGTGGCATTCCCTCCTCATTTCTTAGGAAACCATTCATCTCCATCCCTCCTTTGAAAGGGGAAGGCTCGCTCCCACCCCCATCGAAAAATCGTAAGTTTTGGCTAATATCCTTCAATGCCAGTTCGAACCGCATACTGATGATTTTCTCTCTAACCTCTAACCTGATCAGCTGGAGAGTTTCTATTCCCAAATACATCCAAACGGCTTAATTTCGATTCGGCCAACAGAGGAATTCATGAAAAACCTTAAGCTGTACAAATCGTCAGGATTGGATCAAATTAGCAATTGCATGATTAAAAATCACCCATCCAGGTTTATTTTATACTTACCTCTTTTATTAAATAAATTGTTGGAATTATTCTATTTCCCCGAATGCTGGAAAACCACTGTGATTATCCCTATTCCAAAGCAAAACTCTGATTTGCACTACCTAAAAATTTCTTCCCATCTCGCTTCTTGGTAATTTGAGTAAAGTGTATGAATCTGTGCTTCTCAAACGCCTGAATCAATTTCTAAGCGATAATAATGTAATAATTTTCGAACAATTCGGATTTAGGAAAAATCTGTCGACGAATCACCAACTAATTCGTGTTACAGAATTGATTCATGATGGTTTTGTGAAGTCCAAAACAACAGGTGCCCTTTTTATGGACATAGCCAAAGCCTTTGATCAAATTTGGCACGAAGGACTTTTATTCAAGTGTATATGACTTGAATTTTCGGCGCAATATGTCAAAATTTTAAGCTCTTGCCTTTCTTCTCGCAATTTCAGGCTACGAGTAAACAACATAATTTCTCTTCCCCCCCCCCAGACCAATCCTGAGCGGTTGTGCATAAAAAAGTTGCTCTCTCCAACGTTTTTTATGTTAACAACTTACCGAGAGTTAGGAATTGTCACTTAGAAATTTTTGCATTCGATACCACTATTCTTACACAACATAAGGTTGGTTGTTTGGAGTTTTATAGCATAAGAACCATATCTGGCCATATTGTTCCAAGCAAAATGTAAAAACTTTATTAATCATTAAAAATACTTGAAATACAAAACCAGGATAAAATTTCATAAAACAAGGAAATATAATATGAATGTATAACATAAATGTTAAAAAGAAACAACATAATATTGCTTTTGAAAAATAAGTAAAAAAGAAACCAATGATTTTTAAAGTGATAAGACAAAAAATATTGCGAAAGGATTAAATGCGATTTAAAATGCCAGTGGCTCTCAGAAAATTAAAAATATTTGGATGGTATTTCTCACCCACCAAGTCCTTCAGAATTACTAAAGATGTATGAAAATATTGGAGATGATGAGAATTAAAAGTATGGCATTCAATTAAAACGTGTTTTACACTAAAATCAACTTGACACGTTGGACAATTTGGGGCCCTTTCGTCAAAAATAAGATGCTTGTGCATGAAACGTGTATGTCCTATACGGAGGCGAGTCAATCTGACATGCACCCCACATATAGGGAGAACAGGCCATAAGTCAATGTTATTCTTCACTTCAAGTAGCTAGTTATGGATCTGCAGATCCCACTCATTTTGCCAGGTAGAATAGGCATGTTTAATGAAGGACTTTCTAACATCACTATAGGGAATTCCTTGGTTCAAACACATCAAACATTCCTTGGTTCAAACACCTGGTTTTAAAATAAGAATCGCAATAGCTTCGCGCCATTGTATTGGGTACTTCTGCTCCATCCAGATTCTGTTAAAAAGCATTAATGGGGAAATGGTATTCAAATGGCGATATATGTTATATGTGATTTCATCTGGCCCTGTACTTCATGTCATGAAGTTTAGACCGAATGTCGCGATAATTCCAAAAAATGAAGATACCTATGAAATAGATTTAGACAGACGAATGATGAAATAGATTTAGAGACATTAGTTGGAGTCGCATGGATTTCGCAACTCATCTCCAGGTCATCATCATCCTCTAACGGATGCAATTTAATATCTAGGCCATTTAAAGTGCCGTCAAATATGAACGGTAAATCCGTGTGGACCATACCTTTCTTCGCCAGTCCCAAGGCGACTGAATTTTTTGAAGATCTTTTAAATTTTAATGGGATTTCTGCTTTCGAAATGACATTTTTCGCAAGCGTTAGCGTCAGCGAGTTCTTTGTTGTTGTTTTTTCTTAGGTACTTTTTTTGATTTTGGGGGTTCTAATTCCGGAATTTCTTGATTACGTTTTATAGATTGGTCAGAATCAGAATGATATTTTTTTCAAGGCAGTAAATTGTAACAGTTCGTTTCAAGCAATTTTCACAAGAACAGTTTGAGCAGAAATTTTTCTGCACAGCTGTCGCATAGCTTATACCAGGAGTAGGGGTCAGACTGAATTCTACGCCTGGCTTCAGGATTTATAGCTTCTTTTATTTTTAGAGTTGCGACCTGTTTTTCTAAGTGCCAGCGCAGGCAAGATCGACCTTACGAAGGGTGATGGCCATAGTAGTTCAAGTTCTTTTCTTTTGCGGTACACTGTGGCTATCATGCCCTTTTTCAGCACAACGGGCACAAGTTAGTGTCCCGCTGCAATTAACTTTCAAGTGGACAAAATGCTGCACTGAAAGCACCTTAATGGATTTGGTATAAATTGCCGAATTGGTAACTTGATATATACAGCATAAATATATTCAGGCAGTTTAGGATTATGGAAAGTGAGTACGAAAGGTTTTGTAGAGAGGAGTTGCCCATCACGTCGAATTGATATATGCCGAACATGAGTCATTCCTTGCTTCTTCAACTTGGTAGATATCTCTTCAAGAGGAGCCTTACATAGTTCTCAACACTCTTGGAGAAGCTCAAAGATTAATGAGGACTCACTGATATTGGTATATTTGCAAGAGATTTCGATTTCAGCAGTTGTTGAAATTGCTTTTGGGAATCTATCTCCACAAACAAGTCACCAGAACTCACTTTTTTTTAAACAGATTTCACCTCACCGACGGTCGCACAAATTGCTTTTTGAACCAGGAGTGAACATGCATTATGAAAAGTGTCATTGTTTTTGCATATTAGCTTTATTATAAAAACTTATGAAACTGTTCAAGATAGTTAACAACTTTGAATACTTTATGCCCACTGAAGGGATATTTCTTAGAAGTGTCCAAGGGATGGCAGCCACCGGCTCTAGATATTCCCAGCCTCAACGCTTACCATAGTGCTAATCAGTACCTATTAAGTACTGATTACCGATTAGGAACAATCACCCCCGAGGGCAGCCACCACCTTTAACGCCAAACCTAAGAAGTGACCCCTTCGCGTGATGCCCAGCAACCACTCAGGTAAATAGTTACCGGCCGATTAATAAACCGCGAACCACAGTGCCCCACCCGTCTAATGGGTCCCCACGCGCGGCCAACACGTGAGGGTTTTGGCTGTCCATGAGAAGCAAGAAGCAAACAGAGCGGTGACAGCTTCACATGGAGATCTCCCTCGCTTGGAAGAAACACAGCAGACAGCAGCAGACTGAGGGGAGGTTAATCTGGAAGGCAGAACAGATCACTAGGGAACCTCGGGATCGAGTACCCCGTCACACCTCAAGAAGATGTGCCCCTGAGGGCACATACCATAGAGATCCACAAATAGTCAGTACACAACTATAACATTACATGACTCTGGAAAATAAAAATCCACCCAAATAAATGTGTGTGCCTCCTATTTACTAAAAAACTGGTAGTGACCCTTGGGTACGTGAGTACAAATACTAGGGTTAGTTTAGAAGTTAACCTTTAATAGTCATCGCCAAAGCTACGATAGCGAGTATTAAACTCAACAGATTAATTGCTTCATAGTGTAAATTATCGATTAGCCGCAAGCTTCCGGTCTACAAAGCAATTTTAAGACCACTGTTGGTGTATGGTTCTCAAATTTGGAGGGGGGCGGTACTTCCGCCCAAAACATTAAGAAGTTCCAAGTTTTCCAAAATAATCATCTGATGAAGATTATTAATACATCTTGCTACATTAGAAGGAAGATACTTCATGATGACTTCCAAATTGAACCTGTTTCGAAATTTATTTAAAAACATCAAGTTCTTCGAAAAATTACCCAAGATTCGCAACAAGTTACTTCAACTGCCAGCATATGATTCTGTTGTGCCTAGCTCTAGGAAAAGACATAGGGCCGCAATCGATAATATTTACATTCATTTCCCGTCCATTAAAACAATTTTTAACTCCGTTGAAAATCTGCTGAATTAAAGTTTTTCAAAATTATTTCTGTGTCGATCCCAGATAGCTACGATGAGTTACATGCGTGAAATTTTCTAGATATTTTCAAAAATAACTAATCAGAATAGTTAATTAAATCTGCCCCCATAATAAAATGCACTTAGAAAGTAAATCCATTAGAGTTCCCTATTCCTCCATAAATAATCAAAAAATTATTTTTCTATTAATAATTATATCATAAGAATTAAATAATTATACCAAATTTCATGTTTGTTGGACATAAAATTTTTCGGACCCAAGGTTTGCGGTGTCTGTTTTTCCAACCTCGCTCCATGATCTGAAATGCATTATTCAAACCCGATCGTTGCCAAGTTAGGTCTCTTGCGGTTGGCATCACTAAAGATGCAAATACTGAATGTATTTAAGGTCGGCTGCGGTGAGGATCATTGTGTATCAAGAGTGATCATATTAGACTATCAAGTCGTATCTCCGATAGTGTTAGCGGTGGGTACGCTTGCACCCTGTTTTGCTTGATGGAGCTTTGACTACGATCGGGTAAAGATAATAAGCTGATTCCTGTGAAATGCACCAGTTTTTTAACAGTTAAATATTATTTTCCTTGCTCGAAGTGGAGAGCTTTATGTTTGGGAAGAAATAAACTGTTTTTATGGAAGCTGCGCAAATATCCACTATGTGCCTGCTTCAGAATTAATGAATACCCTTCCTGGCTAACAATGATGTTAGATCTTTATGCGCTCGTCTAAACTAATTTCAACCAATGTTAATCTTTCCCGCAACTAAAAAATTGTAATTGCTATTCCAAACTATGATGTAAGGGGCTGGTGACCACTTTGTCACATCATGGAACTCCGAAACAGTAAGACGTTGCCGTTGCCAAGATATTTTTAAGTTTCATTTATCGATAGTCACATAACTCATAGTATTAAAGAAGCCTTGTGATATTTTGTTTGTTGTATATCTCTCTAGTTTGTTGTCAGCTGCCGTTTGAATTTGGAATGGGAAGGATAAAACTTTTATAAAAATAAAGACTTTTTTTTAGCTGGAACCAAGCATATTTTTTTAGGAAATGACTATAGATGTGTTGTGGCGCCATTTTCTCACAGCAACCACTCACCCACACACGCTCGCTATAACGCTTGGCGCTACTTAAATGGGTACAGGTGCATTAGACTCAACAGCTAATACATCACCACTTAACAGCCATATCGTTCGTCTCACCAGTGACTCACTGGAGAGAGAGTACTGTGGTGAACCTTTATAAGTCAGATAACAGCTACGAGACACTAGTAATTACTTTTGTCTTGTGGTCTTGTTACTCGACTGCGAACCACAAGGTCCCAGGTTCTATCTTCGCTCAATTCTATCCGCTACAGATGTATACCACAGAATTTTTTTTATAATTTATGAAATAGTCCACAAAATTATTAAATAAAAACTCTAATCAATCATAATTTCAGTTTTTCTTTGAAAAGGATTATAATACAGTAAACAATACCTTATTTCAATCGGTAAATGCATTTCTGGAAACAATGAAGTATAAATGAAGTCTTCTAAAGTTTAAATTTTATAGAGTCCTTCGACCCCATAAACCATATACAGTAATATTATTTTGACAATCTAACGTTTCAGTTTTCTGACATCAAGCCTGGCCCAGTTATAAAGCTTTGAATATCATTATTTGAGGATAATCAACAATTTCATCATTTCAGACAATTAGTATGGGGGAAAGTTCAAGAACTGAATGGCTATTATCTTCAAGACGGTCGATGGAGAGATAAAAATCGAGCCTTTTTATAAAAATAGAATAGAGGCATTCAATTTTTTTATAACTCAATCAACTTTAATTACAACAGAACGGAACTCTTTTCATTTAAAATATTGGTGTCTCAAGAATATTTTATTAAACATGATTCACAGACACAGAGTAGCTGTATGAAAACTTATATATCGTAATTCATTAGAACATTTATTGATTCAAACTGCATAAAAAATGATTATTTCATTTAGACTATTTTTTTAAATTATACGCCAATCAATAAAGTTCTAGATATTTTCTTTTGAGCCCTTATTCGAATACATGTCCTGTATATGTTGAACCTTTATAAACTTAACTGAATTATTGAATTATTAATACTTTTCTTGGTTTAATTTGCAATAATAAGTAACTGATTTTTTTCTTTAACTCGAGCTTCTGTCAATATGATGGCAATACGTTAATAATCTCCATGCACGCGTAACGTGATCGTGGAAGTTAAATTTTATTTTTATTTGAGGAAAAAAAATTGAAAAATATGATTAAAATATTTTTTTTTGAAAATTCATTAGAAAAAATGTATGGGTTAAAACATTGGTAACATTGAAAAGATAATTTTTGGACTTGATGTAAAATGACGTTTGTGCTGTAATATTTTCGGAAGTTAAGACGGAAAAATTTCAAAATTGCGCTTAATTTTTAAGTAAGAATCCAAAGATGAAAATCGCTCTAAGGAGCACATTCCCAAAACCTCTCAGGTATACAAGCGCCAAATTTGGTAGCTCTAAATCTCATGGAGTGGCCTGTAGAGCGCCAACCTTTATTATAAATACAGATAGATAAATAATAAGGTCATTCTAATTTAAATACCAATGGAAATATTAACAGCATATTTTAGATGAGGCAGACAGGAAATCCAAATATAAAAGATTTGAAATTCTTTGCAGACAGGAAATTTTCTAAAGTAGAGATCCTAGAAGCAAAATAACTAGAATTATGTTACAGAAATTCGACGATTAAAATTCTTATCTATGAAATAATTCGCTTGTTCCAAATGGAACACCTTTTAGAATTTTTGAGTCTTGAATAGAGGAGATAATAAAAGGAGATGCTTTAAAAAAGTCAATTTTTGATGAAAATATCGGGGTTTTTTTCATGAAACTGTTTGAATTTTGTTTATGCTTTCAATTTTTTGGTAACTTACATTGAATTTCATGCCTGCATAATTTCATTTTAATTATACTTGCATCCTAATATACTGTTTCTCATATTCTAAGCTCGAGTAAAATTAGTTACGAGAAACCTCATAAATTAAAACGCAATGCCCTTTATTTGTTCAAATATGGTATAGTAATTTGTCCATATGCCAGGTAGTCCCTGAATGATAGGATAAACAATCTATTGATTTAAGAGGATTCTGTATTTGTTTTAATGCTTCGTAATGAAATTTACAAAAAAAAATTATAAATTTCCTGGTTTTGAACGAGAATATTTAAATATCGAATAGAAATACTATTTATATATACTATATAAATACTATTCTTATACAATTTATTCTTCAAAAAATACTATTTCAAGAATTTATATTTCTTATCTGCAAAGTTTTGAACCAATCATTATTTATCCTATAAACTAGTCCTATAACTAAGTATATCCTATAACTAAGTCTTTCTTCCATAACTTTTCAACCAAAAAAAAAAAAAATTCAAAGCAATTTCGACTTTTGACTAATATACATTTTTCTTTATTTCATAGATGTTTTTTAATTATATATTTTGCAAACATTTAAAAGGAATACATGCATTTTGCAACATTAAAAAAAAAGCAACTTCGTTCGGTTCGAATTTCAAATTTGTCTTTAGTGTCAAATCTTTAAAAATCCTTATTGAAAATAATTACTTAAATAAAGCCAAGATATAATTATTAATTACGGTGTCTTATACTTTGAAATTATAGAAATTTGTGAAAGTTTACTTTGGTTTTTTATCAGTTGTAATGAGTTTCATTTTTTGGACAACTGAAACCTTGCGTACAAAATCTTAAATTAATATCGAAATTAATTAATTTTCACTGAAATAGCAATATTTTACAATAAAAATTCAAATTTAAAATATGGAAAACATAGAAAATAAGATGCAAAATTCAAATGAAATCTTATTTATTAAAAATATTTTCTGTTAATTTTATGCGCTTGTTTTTTTTTTTTGTTTGTTTGTTTGTTTTCCTCTTCCTTCTCTGATAGACTATCCAATCAATGGTAAGCATTTTAGTTTTTTCCAAGTTCAGGACACATGTTTTTCTAATATATTAAAATTTCTAATTATTAAAAGTTTATATAAGGTTTTTCTAATGTATTAAAATTGCCGCATACACAAATCCTATTCAAAATAATTCTCTCATCTGAATCCCATTAACTAAACTCCCATTAACCTAAAGCTAGAATACATAAAGTTTTCAGTGCAAGTTTAGCAAAATTTCAGTAAAAACCTTTCGTTTCGAAAATATAGTATTATTTCAAAGTCATTTTTTCTGAAATGTTCTTAGGATACGTTTTAAATCGATGAACTGGCCGAATATTATAATACACATTACGAAATTGTATCATATAAATTGAATTAATTTAAAAGTATTTTATATAGTACCACTTAAGATTAAATATATTACTAACATTTTATATAATATCGTTTAGGCTGTACTGTTAATATTTGCATTCACTGGCGCTAGAAGAAAAAAAACGTGGTCCACATTTAAAAAAGAAAAAGAATGAAGAGATGAAGCAATTTTAATTTGAGTGATATTTCATACAGCTACATTAATCAAACGGCAAAGTTTGACATGTTCTGGAAATCCCATTCCAGAATTTTCGAAGCTGGGTCCTGCTCTGTCTCCCCCCTCCCCCCCCCAAAGGAACCCCTTTGCCACAATAGGGGGAGCGGTGTCCAGTCCTTTCAGATGGTCAACCGTTGCATTCCTTTAGTTCAACAAGTCGACCTTCACCAAGAATTACGAATTGGACAGTCTTGTTCTAGCACGTTGTCTCCCTTTACAGCGTGTGTCAGTGTTAATTTATAATGCGCAATGTTATTTATATTGGATTGATTTACCTAAACTGTGTTTCTTTACGGTATAATTTGAAGAATTAAAACACCCAAGAACCTTGACCAGTATTCGAAGCGGTCCAATCTTTGAGGCACAAAGAGCGTTGAACATTCTAAGTTGTTTGGTAAGTAAACAGTTTTTATTAGTTAAAACAATTGAAATGGTTTCTTTTTAATGTTTAGACAAGGAGTGAAGTGAAATGTATACAATAAATATATTTAAATAGAAATACATTTCAATACATTTATTGTGAAAACCTAAAGAAAGGCATTGCTTTTATTTTCATCAGACGGATACATAATGTTAGACTTAGTTATTTACAAAAATGTGTTCATTAGATTTTTCTGTACTTATTGATATGCGTTTATTGTAAAAATAGTGTTAATTTTTTTTTATTTTACTACAATATTTTTATTCAAAAAAATTATATATACAGGGCGTTTTTAATTGACATCATTATATATAAAGCATCTCTGTAGATAATTAAACTTAACATGTTGTGCTATTAGTATTTTTTTAAACTGTGGTATAAAGCAGAGAAAATAGAGAAAAATCAATTTGAATATCAAATTATGTTTAAAAAATCATTATTTATAATTTCATCAATAAAATTCTTTTATATTATTTTCTATTGATAATAAAATCATTGTGTTAATAAGCATTATTGAAAGGATGTCCAATCTAAAATACGTTTCATAAATATATATTTAATTATTTCTTATTTTTCATATGTTTTTAATGAACATTGTGATCAGAGTGTTGGAAAAAAATTTATGCTTAAAAGAGTATGGAACACAAGAGCTTAGAATTCTATAAAAATAATTGCAACGAATAGGAGAATGCAATTGAATGAAAAACTGCGTTGGATTCGATAACAAAAATCGTAAAAATATGTATTGATATTAAAATAAATTAATTTTCTCCTAAAAATTATATTTAGCAAAAAAAATAAATAAATTACATATAAGAATGTGTTGTTTCCGTTGTAGAATATCATTAAAAATGCATTTAAAAAATTAACGAATCAAAAGTATGTTATATCCATTTATCTGTACACTAAATCGACACACTAAAAAAAAGGAGCAATTGTGAAAAAGTATATTACTTATGTATTGAAAATGTGTATATATAATATTGTATAACGTAAGAATGAAATACCTGATATTTTTATTATAAACTTTTAAAATATGTATTACTTGATATAATATGAACAATAATACTTTTTAATATTACAGTATAAATTTTCGTATGCAATGACAAATTTTATTCCTTTGTAAATTTGAAATGTGTGTATCGAGAACAGGAAAAAAACTGCTATAAGGAGTTATTTTTCCCCCGATTTTCAAACCTAAAAAATTTTTCGAATAGAGAAGACATATCTTTTAATTATGGAACTAAAAGTTAAAAACTTTTAAATTTAAAGATAAAATTTTAACTTGAGGCCTTTAATTTTCAACCGTCCTGATTTCCTTAATGTTGTTTATTGAACGTTCTTATCCATTTGAATTTTTTCATTTGTTGGACCAATCTCGCCAAATTTGTTTTTAAATAAAGGGGGAAAAACAACACTGCTGAATTTAATACTTAATTTTTTTAAGAAATAAAAAAAAATTTCAAATTTTTTATTCTTTAGATAATTTATCACTTTATAACGATTTTCTTTTCTTTTATCTTCTATTTATAACTTTTATAGAATTTTCTTCCCAATTGAATCTCGTTGTATATAAAGTTTTGTTCTGAGCAACGCCTAGCATAAAGCCATTGAAGTAAGGAGCATGAAGTTTGGGAAATTATTTTTTGGGTATTAGAGGGACATTAAGAAATTAAAAACAGATTTCTCAAAATTTTAATTCAAAGTTTAATGTAAAAAATAAAAATAGAATTTTAACGTGTTTTCATCCTAATATAAAAATTATCCTATTATTACACAAAAATTATTTTAACGCCGTTTCAAGGGTTAAAAAAAAATAGATTTTCAATGATGAAAATTTTATTTAAATTTTTTTTTTATTTTCTGGTTTTAATAATTTTTGAGAAATTAGTTTTGGACACAGTTTATAACAATGATTTTTATTATAATGAAATTCAAAATATATCTTTGCTTCTTCGATTCTTTGAGTCACATTATTTTGCAGTTGCCAAAGTTGTAATAAAAGAAAAAAATAAATTCTTTGCTTTTATTTAAGCGTCACCGAATTGAAGCCGGTTGTCGAGATTCAAAATGTTCCTAAAAATGGCCGTAGTTAGGATAAAGGTTGAGCAAAATTTGCTGATGAGGAATTTAAAGAACGTTCGTAAACCGGTTTGGTATGTTTTTGCTTTCCAGTACCCCAGAAGGGGGTAAATTTTCCCGCGTCTCGCCTATCACCTCCCCCTAAACACCGGGGACTTCGAATGAAGCTAAGAATCAATCAAGTAGTAAATCTGTCAGCGTAGGGTAATTGGCTAGTGGTTTTTCAACTAAAAATTCGGTTTTCGCTTTGAGAATTTGTTTTGAAATAAAAATCGCACAATATGATTTTATAAATTTTTATAAGTAATAGAAAAATTTGTTTAACAAATGATTCAGAGAAATAATCACTAATCGAAATGCATAACGAATATTAATACATTCTTCTACTTATATTCAAAAATTTTTTTATTTATTTTATCCAAATCTTTTATTCAATATTTATTTTGAATTTTTATTATTAGAATAATTTTTATCAATTTTTATTCATTTTATTTTTTACTTATTTAATACTTATATTTATCATTTATTTAAATTTGATTTATTTTTATCAAATTTTTAGCTTTAGGCGTTTTAGTTTTTGGAATGAAAATAGCATGATATATATAATGAATAAATATATAATTCTCTGATTAAAATATATTATAAAAATTTATAATTATTTAATAGCACGATAATAATAAGAAAACCACATTCATTTAAGAAAAATATAATCTGTTATTAAAAATTTCAGAATAAAAAAAATATATAATTTTCTGTTTCAGATTCCTGTTTTTCATTTCATTAATTTTTTACGGTTTTAAACAATTTTTTGATAATAATAGGTAAATATTTTATTGATAATTTTTTAATTTAAAAATATTACCAAACTAAATATTTTTTGAAGAAATAATTAAGCTAATCAGTAAAATGGAGAGAATAAGTTTTAAAAGTTTATTTTAGTACCGAAATAATAAAATGTTAATGTATCCATTTACTCATGCCGCTTATTTCTGGTCAAAACCATCATTTGCTGTTTCAAGTAAGTAAATATTTTAAATATCAGCTTCTTATATAATTTATAAACTTGTCGCTAATATTTTCCCTTTCAAAACTTCTATAATAATAGAAAATAATTGCCAAATTCCATTTGTTTTTATCTCTTTACAAATTATTTGCCAACTATTCTGATGAAATACTTTTAATAATCATCAATGAATTATTTTTTAAAAATATTCTAGTAAAAATTAAACTGATTTTCTGCAATAATGTATGTGTTATATTTATTATTGTTAAAATTTCTTCTAGAAGACGTTTTAAAACATTTATGTACCATAGTTTATCAGAAGCTATATATATACACAAAATTGCGTTACCTGGTAGGTAGTAACATTTATAATTTTATTCATTTATTTTAATATTTAAAGCATTCATATAAATCAGTTCTCGTTATTCCATAACATTAAATTATGATAAGGGCAAATAGGTCTTCGAATTGCGTTGATCATAAATAAATACTTCTTTAATAATTTTCCATTTTATTAAATATGTTTTCTTTCTTTCAGATGCCTAACTTTTTTCCGATAGTCTTTATTTTTGCTATGCATTTTGTATCATTTTCGTGTTTGGCACCCCTTTAGAAATCACAAAACTTCTTAATGTATGAAGGTGGTTTTTATATACATTTTAAATGTATGTTATTATATATTTAAAAAATATTTTTATGCTTATAAGAGAAGGTTTTGTTTTTCTGCCTGATCCAAGAGAGAGAGAGAGAGAGAAAAAAAGTTAAATTAAGGTATGTAAAATGTATTAATCAACCTTGTATTAAAATACAGTGAAATAAAAAAAATATTAAATAGTGAACAAATCTTAAAAATAACTGCTTTTATCTTTAAATAAATACTTTACACAAAAAAAGGAATAAAAAAAAACAATTAAAACCCCTTTTACCAATGTTCACTCTAAAAAGTATAAAATGCAGTGGACTTCCTTGGTTGAAAGGGAAAACGGCCAATTCCCAAAATGGCAGACGGATTATTCAAATTAAAATAAACAGTTAAAAGTGTGAAATTTATTTTATTTGATATTACCCTTAAATTATTTAAAAAAAATTTTATCTCAATTAGCATTTAATTCTAAAATTCAAAAAAATATTGAATCTGTATTTTTTTTATATATTTTAACCTGAAATTGGTAACTATATGCAGAGCTTGGCAACGAAGTTTCTCAGTTGAAATAAGCTGTTTGCATGTTCCTAAAAGGTTTTGCATAAGATTATGCAAGTTTTTATACGTCTGGCGATAGTAACGTTTTAGAAATTTTTTCAATCAATTCGTTATTACTTCTGGATTAATGCTAACATTTTATTAATTTTTTTTATTATTTAGGTTTATCTTCGTTTAATTTTTGAATGCAGAAAACATAACTGTAAAATCAACCATGACTGCCACCTTTGTTCCATCTCTGAAGCATATGATCTTAGCTAGAACCGCTGTTAAAATCTGTGAAGATCCAGAAGTTAGATGCTTCATAAATGAATTGGACTACTTGTGGGATAAAAGCACTGGAAAAAGCAGATGGAAAAGATTAATGGACAAGGCAACGGAGAAAGTATCTGAAATACCCGTACCGCCTAAACTGCATCAATGTATCCTAGCTCTAATCAAGCCTATATCTCTGGAGATGGCAAGGTGGAAGTACGATCATTTCAAAATTCTTGGAGACAACTTTGATTTTCGAAGCTGCCGCTTATTTTGGATGCCTGAAGGCATAATAGACAGACAAAAGACAGCCGAGATGTTAATTCGAGATGGAAATATATGCATCGCAAAACGCTTTTTCATGGCATGTTGCTACTTTCAAGAAGACGATGTAAAACAGATTTATAATATTGTACGTTCATCAGGAAATATTATAATTTATAATGAAAACTTCTCTGGCAATCTCAGATTTTGGTTTGCACGCTTACAAAAAAATAGTGTTACTTATTGGTCACAACTTGTACATCAATTAGTAAATCGTCTTTACCCAAGTACATTTTGCAATTATCAAAAGAATCCTCTTTGGTTGAGATATTTTTTCGACAAATTAACATCAAAAGAGAAAAAGAAATGCATTGAGTTCACTGTGAACAATACCTTCAAAGACCACGACAATTTTCGATTTTGCATTTCCCAGCTGAACGAAGAAGAGAGAGAATCAGTTTTCAAAGAGAATCCCTTTCGTTTGCTGAGATTCCTCTTGGATTGGCCATATCAAAGTTTGTTCTCGGAAGCGGCAGAACAAATGTGGAAGTATCTTCAGAGAAGAGATTTTAGATATTTGCTGCATTTTATTATTTACAACCGCATTGTTGCAGATTGGTATGACTTTGATTATATAAATCTGCTAAAAGATTTTTGGCATCAAAGTCCGAAACATTTTAAAGACTACATAAGAAGTGACTTGATTTATGAGCCATTGAAAATGGTGATTTCTCATGATTTGACAAAACGTTTCCCGAAGGTGGAAATAATTCAAACATCCTTTTATGTTGACCCTCCAAATGAAAAATTTTCTCTTCTTCGAGAGGGTGACTTTTTTCATTCACGTTAATTGTTGCTCAAGTGATTTTTTTTATTACTGTAATAAATTTTTTTGTTGTATTGTAAATTTTTTTTCTTTTAAATTTCTTTAAATCATTTATAATCCACATACATACAGGCTGGTAATTTGTAGTATACCACAAGCTGACGAACCAATGCTAAATGATGTAGTTTCATTCAATAGCAAGGATGTTTTAAAAGGAGGGTGAGGTCAGGAATAGGTGATTTTGGAACTACAACATTCTGACCACTTATAAATTTATTAACACTAATGATTTTAATTTTGCAAGCTCTATCTGACTAGCTATAGCATTCTTTTTTAAGCTTTAAATATTCAGAAAGCTAAAAAAAAAAAGCTTCTTTTTGTAAACTGGGAATTTTCAAACAGTATCGATTTCTAGATACAAACAAATTTTTAAAAATTATGCTTAAATATTGATATTCTGATAATATATACCCTGACCTAGCCGGAGGCCATGCGGGAAGCTTGATGGGGCGGCCGAAGAGCAACCCCACAAAGCTCGAAGGAACAAACTACACTTGATGAAATTGAAGCTTTGCAAACGGTAAGGAATCTTCTATAAAAAACGCATATTGGTACAGAAAAGAGTAGGGGGAAAAACATTACATATTAAGTAGTGAAACATTTAAAAAATGCATAAATACATTAAATGTGTATTGGCTTTTAACAAAATGTTTTAACATTTTACAAAAAAATTTAAGGTCCCATATAATTTAATGAGTGGAATTTTTATGAGTTCTCTAATTTCTTGGCCACATGAGTTTGTTCTCGCCACAGTGCACAGGTTTTGATCACGTGATTTATAGATATTTTTTCTGTCAAAAAAAACACGACTTTTATGAACAGAAAATACTCCATGACTAGTGTATACTTGGTTAAGATAATCTTAATATTGATTTTAAAAAATGCTTAATATGATATGATGATATTAATGCTTAAATAGTGATAAAAATGAATTGCAGATAGCATCACTAATTTTTTTTTTTTTTTTTTTTGCATAAATAATCATGAAAGTAGCGCCCCTACATGAATATTTATCCTTACATAAATTGTTATTGCCTAGCTACATTTGAGTAAATTTTTATTTATGAGAAAAAAGAATGCAAGAAAAATAAATGGAAACTATTACTTTGAATTTTAATTTCTATTTAAAATTAATTAATACTTCATTACATTATCTTCGTTAAAATGTGTTTGCATCAGTCAAAAACATCATTTTTTTTTTTTGTTGACTACATTGAAAAGTAAATAGGGGGTTGTTGCGGAAATATGAATTTCTTTTAATTTTATATTATTAATGTTTCAACATCTTTCTTTATAAAATCTTTTGAGTTCTTTTTCAAATTCCATTTTTTTGGGAAGTTACACTCATTTTTATATTTGCATAAGTCTTAATATTTTATATCCATGTTCTCGAATACTAATCTTTGGTAAAACTTGCTTACAAAAACACATTATTAAAATCTGATGTACAGGATGGTTATAATTAAAGTTCCACTTTCAAATGGTCATAAAAGAAAATCTACTGGACCAAATATTATCAAAATTGGTAACAGTTTAAAGGACATCATGGGAATTTCTTTTCCGCCAAAAAATTTCAAAAACATTTTTGTTTATAGCAGAAACATGCATTTAATCAACTCTTAGATATATATTTTATTTTAGGCTGTTATGATTTTTGAAATACTGATCTTTCGTAGGTATATTAAAATATTTATAATTTTATCATTCGAAAAATTATAATCAAATTTTCGCTGACAGAGGCGACAACTTTTTAAAGGTAGAAAGCCTTGTTGATTGTAATTTAGATTTTCTGAAGAAATTTTAAGTGCCTACCTGAGTAATGATTTCTTATAATAGAACATACATCTATCGAAATGAAATCAGAAAATGCGTTGGTAATCGGCAGGACAAACCATTTGATATAGATATATTTTGGAAGAACAGAAAGCGTATCTAGGAGTTATGTTTAATTTTAATGAATTATTTTATCTTCCAATTTCGTTCAATGTTCATCCAGGTCTCATAAGATCCGTTACTTTTCAATGAATCAGTGTCATCCTCTCGATTGATCCGAACAAAGAAAATCCTGGACATCGAAAATTATCACTATAAGCATAATGGTGATTACTAGAATCGACGTATTTTAACTGGTATTTAGATACACGAGATCTATTCCGCTCTAATTTGATCGAAGCAATAGATTGACCGTTGCTTCTGCGATAATTATAAGTGGCTACTATAATATAATATCTATGGACATCCCAACAAACATTGCAAAAATGCTGCTTTCGGGCCTAGAGAGATCAGAAATGCATGGAGTCATTAAAATCTTCGAGGCTCGGTATTGTGATGATTGCAATCAATGCCATCTCTTTGTATGTTCCTTTCACAAAAAAGCGAAAGGGCCCTTCGATGTTATACGAATAATGTAATCCTATGATAAACCTTTTTTTTTTATGAAAATGTGAAGGAATTATAAACAAGATTAATGTTACATCAGAATGAAAGAACAGAAAAAAAAAAAAAGCCTTGAACCTGCAATTAAATTTTTATTTCCGCAGAAACAATGGGTATATTTTTTTCTGAAGAGGATTTCCCCATTTCCTTTCTTCATTTGGAAATAACACACCTGAATGTAAAATTTTGCCAGGAAATTCTAAGAAAAGTGTAATTTCTTGATTAACGCTTTCTTATCTGTGGTGAAATATTATCTTTATAATCAATACGCTCTCATTGTAATTTCCTGTCGACAAACTCAGTAACATTAAAACAAAAAGCATTCGTCTTTCTGTCGTTATACTAAGAGGTAAGTCAATGTTCTAACTTATATTTTTACTAGCAATATTTTTCTGCCAATTGATTTTTATCAAATTTCACACCATCTTTATATGCCATGGGCTTTTTGAAGCATAATATTTGGTTTTTAACAGTTACAAAATCTGAATACATTTTTATTCAGTGAGTAAATAAAAAGAATTTATCAAGTGAGAAGAGTTTCATTTGATAAATAAGAATTTTAATTGGAGAGGCTTTTTTTTTCCATTATACATTTGACTAATTCGAAATTGTCTGGATTACAATAAAAAAAATTCGATCTATCCAAAAATTCGAGTTAAGAAAAACTAGATATAAAAATAACTACAGAACGAGAAAAAAAAATTATAGTGTGATATTGAAAATTGCTTTAAAATCCTTTTAGTTTGCTTAAATTAAAACTGTAGCAAATATTTATTTTTAACATTTAATAGTTTACATTAAAAAAATCAATAATGGAATGATAAATAGTTTTAATGGATAAAATAAATTGAATAAAAAATTTTATTTAAAAATTATTTCGCGAATTAATTTCTTATTTAAAAATAATTTCATAAGATAAACAGTAAAAATTATACAAAAAGTTTTTTAAATTATGAAAATATTTGTTTAAATATATTGACACGAGTAAAATCTTTTACTCAAGTAAAAAGATTAAATATAAAATTGTTCACTTACAGGATCTGGAGACAAATACAAAGTACGAGCATATTTAACTTTATTAACAATATATATATAAAATAAGCATTTCATTTTTAATATTTTGTTTACAAGAAAAGGATCAAAGTAAATATGAATTTTAAAAAAATTGAATTAGTCAAATTCAACCATATCGTTTTTAGATTTTACCTTCCATATTTGTATCTTATTTGGTTATTGCAAGAGAGATAGTCGATAGAAGTCAACGGATTTTTCTTTAGTTTTATTTACAAATATTTTTGAATTTTAAACTAATTAGATAAAATTCGAAGAAAGATAGTTAAATTTATAAAAATGATGAAAGTTGGGGAATATAGCACGATATTATATTTATGCTGTCGATATTAAAATTGAAAGAATCACTCTGTTAAAACAACATTAATAACAAATTATTGTAAATTATATTACATCAATGTAATCGTATCGCAAATTAATATTTTTTGGTTATAGAAAGTTATTATAAGCATATAAATGCAACAAAAAATATTCGAGTATTTTTTTTAATTCCTTAATTTTGTAATAATTCCATTTAAAAGATGATTATAATTGGAGTCTCTGAAGTTGAATGCTCATTTATTCTTTTCAAAGCTATGCAAGTTAAATAGAATTCTGATAAATTTAACTTTTGAAATCTTGATGTTATTTAATGTGTAGAAATATTTACCAAAAAAGTAAATATCTGCAAATACACAAATATTTTAAATCACATTTATTTAAAATAATTTTCCTTCTCATTTTTTCGAAAAAATAGCCATGCAGTTATTTCATTAATGAATTTACAGTTCTTTCTATTTATGAATTCAAAATAAGCCATATAAATTTTGGGAATTATATCTTAAAATAAATAGATAGAGTTTTTAATTTTTTTTTTCGCAGATGTTTCTTGCTTTTGTATCAAATATACGAAATTCTCAATCTCTACTCTGAATTTAAAAAGATCTCGAATCGAAATTTTCTATTATCACCGACAATTTTATCTTATTCTTCACTAAGTTCCAATGTCTAATTAATATAATTGGCATAAGAAAGCAATATTTAACAAAATCTTATAATTTTAGGCAGTTATTCGATTATTCTTATTCCTAAATCAATAAAATAAATGCAAAACAAAAGCCAATTTGAAAGGCAATTACTCGGGAAATTGAAATCGGTATTCTACGAGAGTATTTAATAAGGAAATTTTAAGAATATAGTCATAAGAAAATATCCATATTTTAGTTTAATTATGAACCAATAACCATGGAATTTTTCCTTCAACAATATCAGAACTCTCACGGCGTTGCTCATGATATGATGATTCTCAACGAAGTCAAAACTTCAAAACATATAATAAAACCCTGAAGACGAATTATAAAAATAATACTAACTATGCGTTTATTTCCCTCCGTTCATGTTTCTTAATGAACTATAGACATGCAAGTGTGAAACAATTGATTAAAAATTAAGACGCATTAAAAAAAAGAAAGAAGCTGTGAAATTACAAAGTTTACTGAAAATGATACCATTAGAATTTATATAAAAATAATTATTATTCTTGATGTTACAAATTAGTTTCTAACCAAATCGATTTCTAAGCCTGCACATAGATCAGCGAAGAAAAAAAATCTTGAACTCATCAAAAAAGCAAAGGTTAAAAATCCATGAAAAAAGGTATTTTAATTAGAGATAAATGATCAAATAATGACGGCAAAAAAAAATTAAAAAAAGAATAAGAATGCTGTTTATTTTTAATTCTTAACATTTTTCAGTAAATTTTTTTTACTTTTTCGTATACGTTGTAATAAAGTATTGTGATCGTCAAAAAATTTGAACTCGAGATTTTGTCGAATCTACACGTTTTAGACCTCTGATTAAAAAAAAACATTTCTGGAAAATATCCGTCTGTCTATATATGATAAAGATAACTAAAAAACGCTTTGACCTCGACAGATGAAATTTGGTATAGGGTCTTCAAAATTTGAGTAAAATCCATCCAGATAAAGACCGTTCAGTTGTTCAAATATAAGTTAACACGATGACTTTAAAATGGAAGGAGCTAGATAAATAAAATTTGGTTCACCGGTTTAACATTTATATGATAGACAACTATGAATTTTTAGCCAAATCCAACGAGAAGGTGACCGTCCGTCGGTCCGTACTTTCAAAAACATATAAACACGGTAACTCAAAAATAGAATGACTTAAATATATCAAATATGGTATTAATTTTGTCACTATAGCAGTAGCTTTGTGTCAAAGTTTTGTTTCAGTCAGTTGGGAAAAACGTGTCAAACACAAATAGGGTTTACGGATACTATTAACCGCATATAATGAGGGATTATCCTTCAAAACATTCGCTAAGTATCAGACAATAGATTCAGTAAAAATACTAAATTCACATCTAAAATTTGTATTTAGTAACTATTGCATGTCAATGCCATGAAAGGTGTTCTCTGAGATAACATCTTTATTAGAGGGAAAGTTTTGGGGAGACTACTTCTGATGTTTTAAAAGTGTTTCAGTATTAAGTAACTTTCGACAGAAATGCAAAACAGACTTCTTCATGTAGGCGACTGTTTGCTCTCTTCGCTGATCAACGATTTTCTACAATCATTAGAAACAGTACTTCGATCAAATACGTAAAAACATTTTAAATAAAACAATATAATAAATAAAAAATTTTAAACTAAATTTTAAAAGTCGTGATTAGATGTGCGTTTCGACTACTTGCATGCCAAATTTCATAATTGTACTTCAAGTACGATAGTTTGTACGGAACCGGAAATTCTCCCTTTTTTTGAGTATAGATAAGAATTCATTTTCGAAACATTCTTCAGAATATAGTAATAGAATCAAATTGCATAACATTATTGTCAAAATTAGAGCAAAAATAAGCACAATTTCATGAGACGCATGAAATTTTGCGTATTCTTTAGAATCTAATAGCACTTGGATTTTAATTTTTATAGGATTTCGTCGCAATCAAAATTAAGACAAAGATGTAAAATTTAGAAGGAAAAAAATCCCATTATCATTTTTTTGTAAGCCAGTATATTATTAGGTAGATACCTTATAATCTATTACACGGTTTTGAGAAAATTTCTGTAAATCTTCACAGAGCATGGTCCCTAGAACCCATAATCACTCTTCGTTCAGAAGTTTATATTATATATGCATATAAAGCTTAGACCATGTTATTTCTTCAAACTGATGTCAAAATTACAAAAGACACCAATCTTTTTTTTAATAAAATATTGCATTTCTAAAAAAACCAAAATGAGCATATTCTTGCAAGTAATTTCATGCATTCGTTTGCAATCGTGTGTGAAATTTACAAATAAAATGTACATCGATTGCCCCCAATCAAATTTCAATAGCACTTTCTGAGCTACTCTATTTAACGACCCTTAATGATGTATTTGTGAAGCTAAACATACAGTTTGCTGCGAAAGTATATTGATTTTAAGAGTATATAAACAATAATTATTCGTTGATTTCATCAAGTATAAACACAAGGCGATTCATAAAAAGTACACAATTTCCAAATGCCGTAAAACAGTAACAGTCAAAGACACAAATCACCTTAGCGAATCGGAAGGTAGATGCTCTCGTAACATTTGTATCTCGTCCTTCACAGAAGTCGGTTAGGCAGTGACTAATTAATCGAAATGGCGACTCTGTAGTGGAGAAGGCTTTTTGTGTTCAATTCAGCAAAACAGAATCCGCAATTGTTGTGAAACAGCACTTTCTATCACAATTCGGAAAAGAAGTTCCAATTAAAAAATATCTCTATCAATGGCGATAAAAATTATAACTACTGGCTGTTTGCGCAAAGGTATAAGTGCAAGATGATTGATTGTATCGCAAGAAGTCGTCGTTCAATGAAACCCGGGAAGATCAAAGCAGAGGGGGAATCGTGAAGTGCAGCCTACTGTCTGGAGAATTTTGAGTAAGGAGCTGAATTGCATAGAAGTGCAGGTGTTGCAAAATATGAACTATTTTGAAAAACAAAAGCACTTTGAATTTTGTGCCGACATGCAGCTTAGCTCTGAAAATGATTTTGCCGATCACTTTTCTTTTTTAATGAAAACTGATTGATGTCAGTGGGAAGGTACAAGAGCACATTGTTTCCTTTTCGGGAAGAGAAAGTCACAAATTCATAGTGCAACACATGCGAGATTCCCGTAATATAAATTTGTTCTATGCAGTGTTCAGAAAGAAAATGTACGGCCACTTCTAAGGGGTCACACATAGAACATTTGCAACTGTCTCTTACAAAACTTAAAATAATCCCATGCAATTCTATTACATGTGATATACGATATCTTACATTGTTCTGGATTTATAGTACATTGAAATTGTATATTTTTTGAATCACCCTGTATATATATTCCTCCTTCTCGGTGTAAAAATATTCACATTAGACAAATCGGAGAGTACTGTGCCGACATTTGGTTTCTGCTTGTTCTTATGGGACTCTTTGAAATTTGTACAATCTGGATGTACAGTCCACACAATAATTCTTACTTGAACTAGTTAAAGGTCAATTTAAGTTAATTTAGCTTAGTTATATTAACGTCTAGTTTTAAAGCAACACTAGGGCTATTTTGAACCTCGGTCAGATGACGAGGATGACACCTGAGCAGGCACTTCCACCCACCCCCCTCCAAACTTCTACACTACACCAGAGGGAGGACGTTTGGCCCCGACGGATTTAACGGCACCAAACCCACTTACACGACAGTTCTTCGGTGGAATCTCGAACCTGAACCAATTAAATTTAAAGTATTAAAATTAACTTTAATTAAATTAAGTAAATTTCTTTTGAAGCATGTTAAAATATGGAATCAATTAAATCCGAAAATAAAAATTAAAAGCGCGGTCTTTTTTTTTTTTTAATTATCTGAAGTTGCAAATAAATATTTTTAAATAATATTTCATATATATGAATTAAAATATTTTAATAATATAAAATATCTCAAACTAAAAGTTATTTCCAAATTTATTAGAATAACTCGACAATCAATCAAAATAGAGAACAAAAAAAATCAAAAGTCGATACTTAGACTTCAAAATTTGTTTAACAGATAGCAAATCGCTATTAAAATTTATATAGAAGTTTAGACACATTAATTCTTTAAACAAAGAAAAAGAAAAGGGAATTTGTTTAGTTTATGTTCAAAAAGAAATTTAATAGTTTTATAAATAGGACGCTGGGATTAAGATTGGGAAGAATCAGAAATCGCAAAGAGCGAAATCTGGGTAAGGTGCTGTACTATTTGTAAGGAATAGGCCTAGAGCGATTAATTTGTGATTTTTGACAAACTAAATACAGCAATGAAAAAGTTCTCATTTCGGTGTCTTTTAAATAATTTTCTTTATAGGCACGCTTAATCCTCGTACAGTTGTCGAAATTGATAAACCAAGCTCTGTTTCATAAAAAGCTTTCTCATTTTTCATATTCATACATACAACTCAATAATCGAGCATTGAAAAGAATCAAAATTTTCTTTTTACTGTTGCTGAGCATAAAATGATAAATGAAACACATTTGGCACGTTATTGTGATTATATATGATATGATGTGAAGTTGTGTGCGATGATCAGGAATGGAATATCAAATGGGCAATAGGCAATATTAAATAAGTATTAGGAACTAGGCAATTGCCCTGAGTTCCCGTAACTTTGTAAAGATTGATGTCCTTTTCTTTTGTAGTATTCTAAAAGAATTTCATTTTTTATAAAAGCAGTGTACTTGAATTTGTCGAAATTAAAGAGGAAACATCGTTTAAATTTCAGAACATTGTTCTTGGAATATCATTCCTGTTTTCATGTTCAAATGCAAATAAATGTGTTCAATTTGTTTTGTAAGGGATAATATAGGTTTGATTAAGGCATACGAGGATTTTGAGCTAAATCAACTTAACAAAATACTTAAAATATTATTTTTACTTTTTATAAAAATAAATTATAGAACTTTTCGACATTCTAAATAATCAAATTCGAAGTTTACATAAAATAATGATTTGTAAATTATTTAGCCTAATGCAATCAAGAGGGGGGGGGCACTATTCTAGAAGCTAACCTGAAAATATATTTTTTTAAAAAATATCGAGAACGTTAACTGAAATTTAAATATTAATCTTGTTTTGAATGTGTTCGAATAAACAGCCTTGTGAATCATATGAAAGTACAAAATTAGTTAACTCTGAAAATCTGAAAATGCCATAAAAAAATAAAAATCTCGAAGTCGAAGCTGCCAGAGTCGCAGAGCCTCTAAGCTGTCGCCTATTTAATAAATTAGTACTGGACAGACTAATTCAATAGTCCTCAGAAATCTGTAGAGACCTATTTACATTGCACTATCTAAATAGGGTTAAGAAAGTTTTGTAATTTTTTTAAAATTTATGGCCGCTTTTAAATTTAATTTTTATAACTTATTTACAGAAAAAAATTCTTTTGAAATAAATCGCATTTTTTTTCTCTCTCTTTTTATTTCAATTTGGCATGACATTTGCCCTTTAAAAAGCTGTTTATATAGAAATTTAATTTTAAAACAATGTATTGATTTTTAAAGTTGGGAAAAGAAGAGGAAACTGAACTTGCTTGACCGAAGGAGCCCTACCGATCGACCTTGTTTACATAATTAGCAATTAATCCGACCTCGTTGATGTTTCTTTTATGCGAATTATTTGATAATAATTCAGCTCAGAAAATTTAGCAATACTCGGAATATTAGTATCAGTTTTGATCATATTTCATTGACAAAGAAAATTAACCGATTATTTGACTTATTTTCAATTGCTTTACAGATCTAAACTGAAAAGATGCAGATGGGATTTATAGTATTTTCCTTCGTAGCAACATGCTTGTGCTGCGTTTTGTACGTATTTTTCTTTACTTACTTTTGTATATGATAGAAAATCTAATTTCTTAGAAAACAGTTAAGAATTTTTTTATTGTGTCTGTTTCTAAATTTACAGCTTAAGTTCAATATAACTGGTTTTAAATAAATTTGTAAGAAAAATACGTCAAACAGTCTGGAATTTTAGATACGTTTTTATATTATTTGAGAGCTCCGTTCAATCATATAAGTGTTAGAATCAGTGTTTAATACACCGAAAAGATTATCGGTCTACTAAACGAAAGTTATCGAATATGAAATCTTAAATTGTATTATACTACCATAGCATCATCTACTCTATCAGCACAAAATTCTCAACAACACTTTTCTGATACTTACATGATATTTTCCAGCACTCTGAATATTGAGCAACATTTTTAAGATATCTTCACGGTGTTTTACGGCATTATGAATATCGAACAACATTTTTAGGATTCCTTCACGATATTTTCTGATATTCTAAATATCGAACATTTTTTTGACGATATCTTCAAGATATTTTCCAGCATTCTGAATACTGAACAAAATAGTAGAGATATCAAGAAATATCTTATGTTAATGGTACCATAATGTATTCTTAACAAAAAAAATGCTAAGATATAAGCGTATAAGCTGCCTAATTATTAAATTTGAGAAATTATATTATAAAAGTAATGTTCAAACATAAAAAAGTGGAAATATGCTTTATTTTGAATATAGTTATAGAAAACAGAACCAAATAAAATAATGAAATTTGGTAAGTTGTCGACAAACCAAAATTTTAGATCCTAGTCATATTTTGGAAGGAATCAGTGAAATGAATATAGATTTGTCGTTTCATCAATCTGCATGTGAACACGATAATTCAAAAACAGAGAGTTAGATGAATGAGATTTCTACGTATGCCAACATTACGGAATTTAATTAAGTTTTGGAGAGAGAAAAAATTCCGTGAAAGAACAGATCTCTCGATAAAATTAAATCACTTCACAAAATGAAATTTTATATATATTAATTGAAATCGTGTGGTTCTTTTTAATTAAGTGAACTATACTTTGAATAAAAAACCATTTAGCTGAATTCTATGTTAGTTTTTGTAATTTATTGATAATGATGCTCCCGACTGGATGCATCCGACAATTGCGGACGAGTGACTGCAGCAAATATGACAGTTAAAGCCAGAATGGGGCTGGGGTTATTATAAAGTACAAATCATTATAATATCGGCTTCAGCAGACACTTAAAGAACAGACCAATATAAAAATTTGAACCAAATCGATCTGTGTGGAAAGGTTCCTCTTCCCAATTCTAATTTCTTCTCTATACTACAAAGCTAATAAAAGAGGGGGGCACGAGGCTGAAAATTCAGTTCAGGATAAGATTTAATATAATTGTAGCATAAATTTATAATATTCACTCACGAAAATATTAAAGCGCAATAGCTAGTCAATTTCGAGAAAAGGGACCTCAAACTTTCTGCGTAGCTTATATACTCATAATCTGCCGACGTTGTAGAGGCACGAATAGTATAGTGGTTAAGACAATGTCATAGCAAACATGAGATCGAGTTCGATTCTAGGCCAGCATTCTTTGCTTAAAATTTTTTTAATTTATTTCAAACTAATTTAACAATTTACAAGCAGTTTTAATTAATATGTTTATTTTTTTATGAATAAATAAATATTTATTATCCTAATTCTTGGTTTATACTTCAATTTTTAAAAGAAAAATAATTATAAGTAATAATGCAAATTTTTAAATATTCACAATTATTTAAATTAAATTAACATTTTAAAGATGGTTTCAGTTAACATGACACAAATTTTTATATGAAAAAATAAATGTATTTTCTCTTAATACCTAAATTATAATTTAAAAAAAAATTATGAAAGCGTTTTTTTTAAAGATTTATTTAAATAAATCTACAGACAGTTTTAATTGATACTTAACTCTTATAAATCAAAAATGAATATTTTAAAAATAAATCTCCCTTAAAAATATTCTTTCACTTAATACTTGAATTATAAAATTATAACTTTATTTTTAAGCAGGAAAAATAATTTCATATATAACTTAAAAGATAAATGTTAATTAAATTACTGCCATCATAAAAATATCTTATTAATTTTTTTTATTACATAAAAGAGACATGCTTTTATTACATAAAAGATGGTAGTTATAGTAAAAAATTTCAAAGAAGATATATTTGATATCTTGTAAAATTCATTATGATTATCCTCAAGAGAAACCTTAAAGGAATCAATGAAAAACAAATTTCATTTATCTTAAAAAAATATTTGTTTTTCTTCAAAAAATCCGGCAGCGCACAAATCATATCGTATATTACTAAACATTTTGAACCGTCTGCCTATGCATTCCATAACTTCACACCCGCTTTCTACTTTCTTTTTCGATTATTAACATCCAAAATCTTTGTCGATTAATTTTATTTATTTCAGCTGCTCTCTTTAATTCTCGATGTAAATACAGCTTCGTTATGATAAATAAGTTACCTTTATTAAAATCGAAAAATTTAAAACTTTTAATGTTTTTAAAATAAAAATAGTGATTTTGAAATATTTTTATAGCTAAAATTATATTTAATTATTTTAACATTTAAAAATTAAATTATAATTATAGTTTAAGAACAATATACATGGGCATAATTATTTTTCTTTTAAAAAATAAGTTATAACTTATATATTAAGAGAAAACAAATTTATTTTTTCCATATAAAAATGAGTATCATATTAATTGAAACCATTAATTTAATTTAAACAATTCTGAATATTAAAAAAAAGGCAGTCATACTCATAATTGTTTTTTTTTCTTCTAAAAATTAAATTATAAATCACGAATTAGGAAAATATTTATTTTTACATGCAAAAATAAACAATTAAAACTGTTTGTAAATTGTTAAATTAATTTAAAATAGAAAAAAAATAAAAAGCAAAAAATGCTAGCCCGAAATCGAACTCTTATCTCCTAAATACCACGCCAGCGCCTGAAGTACGATACCATTCCCGCTTCGGCACCGGCGACACATTATGAGTATATAAGTTCTACAGAAAAAGTTTGAGGGTTATTTTCTCGGAATCGAGTTTTAATATTTTCATAGGTGAACAATCTAAATGTATACTACTAATATACTAAATCTCATCCCAAACTGAATTTTTAATCTCGTGCCCTCCCCTTCTAAGCATAAAACATGCCGTACATGGTCAAAAGGAGAAAAGGAAAATATAGCTAGTTTTAACAGGAAATGTGATTTATTCTATATATTTTTTAACTTATGTTAGTAAACACGTCATAAACAAATGAAATCCACTTAATTTTACTAACATAATAGGAACTATTTCTAGTCATGTGGTAGAAGATTTAATAAGTACTAAAAACAAATAGTAGAAATTTACAATTCTCGTGTGTGTGTGTTTAATGACATTTTCTCCTACAGATGGAGTGCGGAGGGAACCAGCATGCCTTTGTGCCCTGAACATTGCGACAATTTCCAATGTTCGGCAGTCCCTGACTGTCAATGCGGATCTTACAAAGGATGGTGTGGTTGTTGTTCCTACTGCTACAAAGTGAATAATAATTTAAAAATTGCTAAAAAAAATTTAAATTTTTTTATTTGTATTGAATTTTTTTTTATCATTCACAAAGAAATAAAATTTGTTACCTTGTTAAAAAAAAGTGTGGTATGTCCTTAAATTCATATAAGATTTGAATTTTACGCCATTTGTGTGATAAAATGCTGCGAACAAAAAAGCCTTACAGCTGTCAGTTTAAAGTTATTAAATACGAAGCACTACATGAAAGATCAATATGTTTCCATTGTACAGCAAAATTTTAAAAGGGTCGCAACAACAGTTCTCAATATTCTTTCAAAATATGGTCGGGGACACAAGCTATACAGCCAAGGAAACACTAATAGAAAAGATTATCAATTACTGCATGTATCATTTCCTGGTCGTGTAATTCTTTGTTTGGATTAGCTGCTATTCTTTGATCAGAACTAGCTGCCAAGTCATGCGACTGGCACTATGGAAGATAGTTCATTTATTTCATATTAAATGATGGCACATTTTTAAGGGCAGTATGCAGAACTGGCATTTTCGGACATTAGAACCCAAAAGCAACGAGAGGACTCGGTGTTCAACAACACTCCATCACGACTGGCATTTAGGAAGATAGTTCACTTGTTTCATATCAACTGATGGTGAAAGCTTGATAGGAAAATTTGCCTAATATATTTCGTGTTCCCCAGAATTAATTACAAAAGATTGCATTTGTTATAACCAGTAGCTCTGTTATCATGTGAGAACATGATGTTTTGGTTTGGGGCTTTTGAAGACTCAAATTGCATTAACAGAAAATTGGCGATTCATCGCTTTTGAGGCCTCAAGTTTTCGCTTTTAGGGTTATTAGATAATTAAAAAAAAAAAGGTTGTCATATTTGACCACTTATTACCAACAAAAAGTTACAAGTTGGCGAGAATGTCCGTCATGCACACTATTCTCCTGTATGGCCATTAAAGGGCAGGGTCGTAAGACGTTATAGCCGGGAGAAACCCAGAGGAGAAAATGGGACTGAACGCGAAACAGCGGGAGAGGTATCAAAAGCTTTGTATATATATAAATATTTTTTTTTTTCAATTTCCCCAAACGGTTTTCAGAGTTTGAACGATTTAGAGAGAAAAACATCCCTTTTCTAAAAGTTGATGACTGCACAATGCAATACTCACGTGATCATTCCAAACCAGTTTAAACCGGACGTTCAAAAGAAAATCAGGCCTCGAGATCAAGTTTTGAAACTCGAACAATTTTAAGAGGGGTAAGGGAGAAAATATATATATCATTTCTAAATGTCGACCTATGTGTAATCTGAAAGTCACGTGATTGTTTAAAATCGGTTTAAACTGGTTTTTCATTTAAAATAATCTGGCCACGAGAAAAAAAATTTCAGAACACGATTGATTTTGAGATGATCAAAAACCATCGCTTTTCTAAATGTTGGCGATTGCAAAAAATGAGTCATGTGAGAGCATGATGTTTTCTTGCCGGAGTGATACTACGTGTCTTAAAAAAATAATGTTATCGCATGATAACTTAAAATTTGCGACAGCAAATTTCCAATTTTTTTTTTTTTTTTTTTTTGTCACTTTACTTTTATAATGACCCTTGTAATTAGCAGACATTGCTTTTATGACAACAAGTTCGTATGCAAAAATGATGCATTATAAAAGTCTAAGTTACTTTAAAACCTTTGCACATTTATTATAAATAATTCTGTTGTATAAGGCTTTCAGACTTCTTAATTTTCTGAATTTCAAAGAACTTTAAATTGTTAAATCTTTTTACATCGCTTTTCTTTCTTTTATTTATTTTTAGTGTCCTGGAGAAATTTGCCATCGTTTAGGTTTGAACCGGTGCACTCCTGGGTCAAAGTGCGTGAAAGGTGCAGACGTGCCCGGAATCTGCCAGTTGTCATAAAGAAAATCCTTCAAACAAAATGAATTTCGATTTAAAAATAGTGAATGAAAATCAAAACTGGCAAATTAACCCTCCGAAAACTTGAATGCTTAATATTGCTTGAATAGTTCAAACAATAAATGTAAAGGATTTTAACCATTTTGTTAATTTTTTTTCTCTTATGCAAAATTTTCAATAAAAATTCGTTGCATTGTGTGAAATGATTTTTTTTTTATCTTCAACAGCTACATGAGTGAAAATATTTACATACAATTTAAAAGTTATAGATAAGTGAATATCTTTGTAATCAATAAACTGAATGCAGCTGGAGATTGGTTATTGAGAAACTTACAAACACAAGAAGTGACAAGAAGTAATATTTCCATAACTACGTCTTACGGATATTTATTGATATAGTCAGTGGATGGATGTAGTATACCGAAAAGCAAAGCAATATTTGGGCTCAAAAAATTGTTCATTTTACACGGAAATATAACATACGTTATTATGCAATCAATATTCGGTGCTATTACAAAATTCCCGTTGGAGAATATGTGTTCAGTAAAAAAAAGACTAAACAATAACATTGTAGTGAAGAATCATGAAACTGGTGATTTTGCCGAGTTTTAATAATATAATGGCATCAAAATTACACATTTTTCCTATTAATATCAATTTATGTAACTTGAACAACGAATTAAAGTATTTAAGTCAATTGAATACTTAGTAGATGAATATTAATTTCATATATTTCATATTTATAATATAAATATAGTTACAGAATGTTATGAAATTAAATTTTAAAAAGTGTTGAAATTAAAGAAAAGTAATTGTACAGAAATAAAATATCAGTGAAAAGGTTTTTGTTTTTTGTTTTAGTTCCAAAAACCTCTACTGCGGACTTTTAGTTTTAAGAGATATAAACATTAATTTCCAAAAACAAATCATAACAATTACCCATCTGGCGATGTTTAAGCCTTTTATTCTCCTTGATTTCCATCATCAATTCTTTTACATCTTCTTTCGTCTGAATAAATGGAATTTGTGATGAAGCGGCAAATTTTCCCCTGGACATTTTTAACTAATTAAATTTTATATCTATTTCTTATTATTTTAAATTTTATTCCATTTTTATTCGTTATTTCTTATTTTATTAATTTCATTTTCATTAGCCAAGCAACAATCAGATACTTTAATGTCATTTCTATTATTAATTACCTAAGTAAAACGCTGATTAAATGCAGCTGTAAAAACGTTCACTAAAGCAGTTTAAAGTTTTTTTTTTTTTTTTTTTTTTTACACCTGACTGTTGTCGTTCGACAATAAGTAATAACAATGATTTCGTTATAAATATATATAGAGAAAGAAAGAGTGCGATTTCAAAAATATTACATAGAAGAAAATTAGAAATAGAAATCATATTGCATTATTAAAGATCTAGCATACCGAAACATCATAAAAAGTAAATAATTTTAAACAAAACTTTTTTCTTTTGGACGACACTTATTTATAAATTATAGACATTATTTATGTCTATAATTTTTCTGCATTTAAAAATTCTAAAGCCAAATTTATGGAGTGCGTCAGTGAATAAAAATTTATGCCACCTCTGAAAATTAACTCATAAAATAAATAGATGAATAAATCAGTTTATATAGAGATTTTATACATTATAGTGAGAATTATAAATTTATGATGGTCTGTTATTTATTTCAAATATTGTCGAATGTAAAAGTTCTGAACAAAGCAACTTTCTATATAATACTTTGGGCTGAATATGCAAAGTTTTAGATAAACTATTCCTTGTACTCTATTTACTAGCCGCTCTTGGAGACCAGCTACTTTGTGGCATTGCAAAGAAAAAGAATGCTTTAACATTTTATTCACAGTTTGTCATAAAGGTTTCTCAAGCAAGTATTTTTATATTTGAAATAGCTCTAGATATATTTTTTATCCTAGTATTTTAAAAGCCTTATACTTATTCTATTGACTTTGCTATGCGTATGGTTATTTTCTTACTGTTTTCCTCCTAACCTAAAACTTGAGTTTTGATCTAAAATAAGAAATAATTAAACCTCATAGAGCCCAATAACTTCCTTGCTATATCGAAACATTCGCATAAAGAATATAAGAACAATAAGTAGAGTCATTCATCATCAAAATCTGCTACTGAATATTTTTAATTTTAATTTCATACAATATCTAAGAATCTTTTTATTGATCGATGCAATAAAAGATACATCAACTGAAACTAAAAAGCAAAATTACAAGAGGAAAAAATGACAAGAGATGCTACAAACGAAATTGATTAGAAACGAACGAATTATAAAAAATGCCATCATTGTTTACTTTGGAAGTTGATTAATTGTAGTTATTACAGCCTTAAAATAATTCAAAATTTCTGTGAAAGCAAGCAACATAAAGGTATCCACTCAGTACGCAAAAAATATAAACAATACCTTAATTTAAACAATGAAAGGAAGTCACGCGATAAAATATTTAAAACAACAATGAAGGGCAATTTGAGTTCCAGTAAGAAAACGAAATTTTTTTTGAATTATTGAAAACTTTTTTAATTTTGAAGTACTATAAAAAAGCTTTTAAGTGCTGTAATGTTTGCAGAAATTATTATCGCAAATCTACAAAATCTCATTTAATATTTGATGAAAAGAGATCAAATTAAAAATTTTAAAAAAATTCACTCTGTGGTTTACATTTCGGCTTTTCAAAGTATATTTATGATAAATTTGGTACACTTTTATAATTCGAAAGATTTTCTCTGTAATGAATCGACAAAACTGTTTTCTGAAACATATCAATAATACATCTATTGTAACAAATAGAAATTACTAGAATATAAAAAACAGGATATTAACTT
>JAPMOR010031545.1:153832-173622 GCA_026543865.1 Argiope aurantia | reverse complement strand
AATTAATTATACGAGAATAAAAATAAATATCACGTGATCTTAACATCTATATTTATAAATAAAGCTCAGTGCGTGTGTGTGTGTGTGTTGGCGCTCTACAGTCCAGGTCATTTCACCTACAGCTACCAAATTTGGTACGTGTATACCTTAGAGGTCGGGAATGCGCACCTGGGTCCCTTTTTTTAATTTTTAATTAGAATTTTAATTATTAATTAAAAACTAACTTTCCCGCCAAAAAAATCTTCCATTTTCCCCACCACCAAACGAGTAAGGCTTCAGTTTTTTTTTCCAAACAGTAATGAGGCTAGGGTTAACATTTTTCGGCCGATTATTTCAAACGATTCTGTTTATTTTCTTACTGTTTGATGCATTTAAAATTAAACATTGTTAATTAATCGATCTTTCAGATTCGTTCTGAAGTACTTTTAAATTAAAATAAAACAGAATAAAGGAAATTAAAAATTTCTAACCTGCGTAGCGTTACCCCAACTGGCGTAGAAAAATTCACGCATTTGCGTTACCGTAACTGGAGTTGAAAATTCACGCATGTGCATTGTGTTCCGATTGTTGACAATATTATCAACGGATGATTCTTGATTTAAATTATTTTTAGGTTAGTTGCATGCTTTTGTAATTAAATTGTATTTATGTTAGTTATATATTTTTTGTATATGCTTATAGTTTTAAGTACATCGTTTTTTAAGTAGTTTTTTTAAACCTGTTTTCGACCGATTATTTTAAACGATCCTGTTTATTTTCTTAGTGTTTGATGCATTTAAAATTAAACATTGTTAATTAATCGATCTGCTCATGATGAATCTGAGAAAATTTTGTTGACAAATTCTTGAGATATTACATAAATTAAGAAAATTATTCTTTAGTGCCCATAAAGTTTAAACGCTCAGTGACTCTGTTATCAGTAATCATATTATAAAAAAATGCTTGGTTTCAGTAAAAAATATTGTTATATTAATTGCAGATTCATTCTTTCCACTTTAATTTAATTAATTTAAAGCATAAATTCTACAACAGATACATACTACGTTATGACTGAAGGCTTTTATAATATTTTGAGTGAATTATATGACTATCCAAATTTGAAGTTTTAAAATATTTTGATGAAAAATCTATTAAAATAGGAATTGCGTAAAATATTTAATTATTAAAATTTAAACGAACATTAAGATTGGCGAACCAGCTGGTCGCCAAAGGCGGCTAGTATATATATACATTCGTTCTTTTTATTAATTAAGATTTTATTCTAACAATTCATTTTCTTTACACAAATTTAAAAATACCATGAATTGCTTTTTATTTTTAATTCGACTTAACACATAAAGCTTTCCATTCATTAAAAAATTAAATCTTTAATTGCTGTTTCATTTGTAAGAAATATTTTTATCATTATAACCCATAAATGCACATTGTTACCAATTGTCTAGAACCAGTTCCACTTTATTCAAATGATATAACTCAAAAAGTTATATCGTTTTTTCTACATTTGAATGCGGTGAGTGATGAAGTTCGTGCGTTACTTGAAGAGATAGTTTCTATTGTCGAGTTCGCTATAAAGGAGTGATTTCTCTAATCTAATTGTTAAAAAATTACTTTTCATCTGTTGTTAGGCAAGCTGTCATTGTTTGATGTTGTTTTTGAAATTATATTAGATACAAGCTAGTTTTGTGAAATACTGTATGTTGCCAAAAGTCTATATACAACTTTTTTCAAAATAAATATACCATATTTTTACTTTTTTTTTACATAACCTATGACTATTTTCCTATAATAAAATATTTTTTAAAAAATTCAAAACAAATAATCGTGCATTTAAGGCTTAAATATATTGCTTTTAATTAAATTATTCATTAATTGCATTATTAAAGAATTAAGTTTCTGGGAGAATCCTAATCCGGTCAGGAATAAACTTGATCAAAATAAAAGAGATAAGATATTTAAACTTGGAAGGTCGCAGTCTTCGCACATAGAATCGATTCCAAGTCATAACTCAAAGGACTTCATCATGTACTTTTGCATTCCGTATGATAGCATCTACTGAAAGTAAACGCAATACCAAGAGCTGAAATAAATCGGAATTATCTAAAAAACTTATCAATTATCAAATTTTGTAAAAAGTTGATTTTTCTTTTCATTTTTTAAAGACTTTTGTACCCTCTGCATATGAAAGAATCAAGATTCATAAAAGATATAAAAGAAAGTTTGAAGTATTAACACATGATTTAAATTCAGTACATACTTATTTGTTATTTTTCAATAATTAATAATTAATAAAATTTGTGACATTTTCAGATAAATAATTAGTTTATTCTCGATTCAATCAGAACCTTAAAAATCTTACATTTTATTTATTAAAAAAATGACGAATAATGAGAAGTTTTCATTTATTTCCGCATTAGTTGTTAAATCAAATTCGGATATCTAAAAATGAAGGATAGGAAGGTTTATTAATTTACTAACTAATTACTACTAGATTTATAAATTTTTGGTTGCATCATCATTCAATTTCTAGGAAAAATTTGGACTGCTTTTGTCGCACTTCGTAATTCTGAACCCTGGTCAGGAGACGAGATTGTTACTTGAGTTAGCACCTTCCCTCTTCTACCTCACCAGTGACACTAGATTTGTAAAATATCTGCGGTAATTTAACGTATTTGCAACCATTGACGAAAAAATCGCTTCTTGATATCAAATGAATAAGAGCTGAAATAAATCGGAATTATCTAAAAAACATAAATTCATGTACCGTCAGATAGTAAAAGAACATTAAGTGTCCCGGTCAATGAACAAAGTGACCACTCAGTTAAAATAGGTTCATTTATTGACCCAAAATTAATGCTTCTGCACATTTCCTTAAATATAATATTAAACATTTATAACAAAGCTGAATTATTGAAAGTTTAAAAAAATAAATAACGGGAGTGGTTTCTCCAAAATTTTCTCGCGTACTTTCTAATAAACTTATACCAGAGAACGCCTTATATGGCATTGGCGTATAATAGTTACGAAATATTAACTTTTGGCGTAGATTTAACATTTTTACTGAATCTTGCATATCATCCTTGGCGAGTTACTTTCCGTTTAATCCCTGACATGCGGTTAATATTATCCGAAAATTGAATTTGTTAGACACATTTTTCTCAACCGATTGGAACAAAATTTAACGCAAAACTGAACTTCAAGTGGTAAATTCCCATACCAAATTTGATATATTTAAGTCACAGCATTTTGGAATTACCACGCTTACATGTTTCTTCAAGTACATATCGACAGACAGTCAATCCGAGGTTGGATTTAGCTCGAAATTTGACAGGTTTCTACACTGTAGATGTTAAATCTGTGTATCCAATTTTATCCTTCCAACTCTCAACGTTTTTAAGTTACCGTTTAAATTAAATTCAAACAGCTGGACAGACACCCTGAACAGATTTTACACAAAATTTTATAAAAATCTGCAAAATTGGGTTAAAGACTGTATATCAAATTTCTACTGTTTAGCTCACAGCATTTTTGAGTTATCTTTGTCACAGACAGACAGACAACCATTTTCCAAAAATATGTTTTTCGAACTCAGGGTGGTTTAAATCGTGGAGATTCGACAAAATCTTGAGTTAGAATTTGACTATTTCTATGTTTTTATTTTACTACATGTACAAGAACGCAAAAAAGTTTCATTATTTCTGTGACCTTTATTCCAATAAGCAAGCATATCATCCAGCTTTCTTACAGAAACGTTTATTTCTTACAATTTTAAACAAGCTAATATGCCACTCTGTGACTGTGATTATGGTGGTATAGATTACTATGCTTTAAATTTTATTTTTATCTGAGACATATCTTAATAGACCTAGTAACAGTGATACATTTTTATGGTTTATGCTTTTAACTAAAAACAAAAATTATCTGCTGAAACTGAAAAAAAATTTACGATTTCTAGGTGTACTTGAATAAAATTTCCCATTTTATTGATTTTTAAAATTTTGGGAAATTTTAAACTTTCAAACGCTACAAAATATTTTGCATCTGCCTGATATATTGTATTTTTTGTATTTTATATGTATATTAGGAATATCAGATATGCATTTTGATTTAGTGAGAATTTCTGAATGAAATTTTTCATTTGAATTTAATTACAGAATATACCATCATCTGTACAAATTATTTTTCAAATTTATTCCATTGAATGTTGATGTCAATTTTATTTCTAAAATACGCATTTCTCTGAAAAAGAAAAATGGGGCATTTCCTTTCTTAAAAATTTCGGAAATGATGACCTAATGATTCGAATTTTGCGATTTTGAAGCCTCTCCACTCTTCCTTTTCCCACAAAAAAAGCAAGCTAAAATGTAAACGAAATTCTGAATAAAACGAAGATTTAATAAATATATATAAAAATAATAATATTCATTTCGAATTAAATATTAGGGGGACCTTCACATGCATTCTCGGAAAATTTCATTTTACAATTTTTGAAACTAGTTCCTATTTTCCCCTACTTCCAAACATAATGGACCCATCTCCAACAATAGAGGAAGCATTGTCCAGTCTTCGCAGATGGTCAACCGTTGCATTCCTTTGGCAAATGATATATGACCTTCACAGAAGTGAACAGTCCCGTTTCACAAGCTGCCTCTTTCGCGCACGTGGTTAGCAGTTTTAATTTGCATCATTTGTGTTTATTAACGTTGAAATTTTTTAAAAAATAAAGCAATCAACAACCTTGAGCTCGGGTAGTCGACCTTCAGAGCAGTTCGGTCTTGGATGCAGTAACTAGCGGCGCTGAGCATTCGAAGTTCTTTGGTAAGTAAGCAATGTTTATTAGTTACGATTGTTGCGGTAGTCTCTCTTCAATTTGTATCAATCAGAAAAGAAATTGTGCGCATTTTTATTTAGTTTATTTTAAAGTATAGCATTTATTTGCAGTTTAAAATTCCTGTTGTGGGAATACATATTAAATAAAGGTTATTTTATTTTTTTTTTTATTTTTTTTTTTTTTGTACTTAAAGCATATTATGCAGGAGAATGTAATATGGTTTTAGGTTTAATGATTGACACAAAAAGTTAATTGGTTGTTTTTTTTTAAAGTTTTTGTGCTTTTTAATATAAATATAAATTAGAAATTTTTATTTATGTATTATCCATATAAGAATATTTATATAATTATTTATGTAAGTATGAAAAGAATTTGTTTCTAATTGTATTATATATTTTAATTTTAATAGTTAAAGAATTTTTTATATACAAGGCTCCTCTGCTTTCGGATAGATTTTTTTTGCCCATGTAGAAAATTAACCTTCATAACGGGCAACTTTTTATTTTTAGTAGCAATGTAACTGTAGTGTTTAGATTCGTTGTAAGCCGTAAAACTTAATTCTTTATAAATAATTGTTAGGAATAAGAGAAACAAACAGATTTTACATTTAAAAAATTATATTTTATTAATTGTTATTAAATATTGTTCAATTATATTTTGTATATACTTTTGAATCGTCCATGTCTGTACGCTTTATTAGAAGGAAGGATTATAAAAAGTGCATTACTATTTCACGAATTAGTTGAATTAATTGAGTTAAGTTTGAGTTAGTTTTTTAAACTTATTTCATCATTTCTTAGTTTTTATTGACTATTCTAGTAAATTCTAAAGATAAGGATAGTGGCGTTGTACAGACCTGATCGCTGTGTCTTACATTCGCCAAATTTAGCATTATATATATTACATATATATATTTGATCGTGGAAATGTGTATCTCGAGATGAGTTTTTTGAAATTTTAATTAAAAATTAAGCTCAATTGTATCGTTTTCCCGCGATGGCATCCGAAGTAGCAATGTAACTGTATAAGATATAATTGTACAAAAATAAATTTTACACCGTTTTAAAATTTAAAAATTGTCTTTTTAATGATACCAATTTAATATTCAGATTTTAGCTAAATTAAGGCAATTTTAAAAAATATATATTTTTGAGTTCTTTTATTAAGTTCATGACTGGGAAATCGAGCGACACATTCACCAAATTAAAGAGGTAAATATAAAGGAAAGGAGAATGCAATAAATTATTTATAACATATAGCTTCAATTTTTCAGAAATTTAGTGGAGCAAATATTTATTTTAATCAGGTAATTTTCAGATGATATTGTAGTTGAACAGGTCGAATTACAGAAATTAGACCCTGAGGGACATGGGTAAGTTATTAATCAGAAAATAATTTTAAAGATATCGGATAAATCATAAGTGCTTACATTTTTTTAAATGTTAATTTATGAACTTTCGATCTTGCAAATCTATATTTTCGGAATCAAGAAAATGTGTCCAATTCCTGAAATTAGAAGTGAAAAGTTTTTTTTTCGCGAAATAAAATTTTCCAATTTTTAAACAAATTTCTTTATCTAAATATATTATTTAATCACATTTCTTTTATTAAAAATTTTCTTTCCACCGAACAAAAACTCGATAAGTAAATTAAACAATTAATTAAATTACTCTGTTCTAATAAATTGCATCATTCGTCTTATCCATATAATAGATTCAATTTCAAATTGCCACATTTAGAAACAAATAGCCAAAGAGGTACACGTGATATTCATATGTGTTATTTATGCAATAATTCGTATAAAGCTTTCAAATCTTTTAAAATGCAGATTTTACAATAATTCAATTAAGTAAAGAGCATGAAAGTAGAGCATTATTCAAAATGGCGACTGAAAGAGAATCTGGTACAAAATCTGGACTCCCACAAATTTCGTACAATAAAATAATTATTACTTTTGTTATTTATTACATTATGCAAATCGTTGTAGTAAGAATTCATAGAATATACGAGAACGATAAATAAATTATTTATTTAAAATTAGCATTTTAACCATCCAAATAATCGTTATTAAATTAAATAAAAATATAATTGCTTCTTAAGAAATATAATTTAGCATGCGAATTACGATATAAGGATACTATACGCGATTTTTATATCATTTTCTAATTTGTTTTATATCAGTTTCGTTTATAATATCACCATACATTAATCTGTTGGATAGACATGTTTCAGAAAGTAAATCATTATAGATAAATGCTAGATTTCAGGCATTCTTTTTATTATTATTATTATTATTTCCAATTTTGTGAATTTGTAGATGCAGTTGTGATTGGTAAAATAATATAGTTTTCGAAACTGTAACAAAATTAGACGAAATTAAATTTTTAAAAATATAGTTATTTTTTTTATATTGTGATATTGGAACCAAAACTCCTTGACAGATTTCGATTTCATTAAATGGCGTCAAAATCATTCTCACATAGTATTTTAATCTTTTTAGCATTTAAAAAGACCATCACCAGCGTTTCGAATTCATATTGACGAATGAATTGGCCGCGATTCAAAATTTTGGAGTGTATATACCTAAACAGAAATTTCAACTTAATTTCCACAAGTTCGCGACCTCGTCAAAAAGTCTGTTAATGTGCATATGCCTCTGAAATGCTTCTCACCAATTCAAATGAGGAATATATTGTGCAGATTGGGATTACTGCTTGTGAAGGCGGATGCTCGATTTTGAAGGGCAACATGCAACAACTGAAACGTTTTGCCAATTAATTTATGCTTTATATTTCATTTGATAATATATTTCAGATTGAATATTTTAGATTAATTGTTACATTAGTCTAATTTAATAACACTTGTTCATAAACGTTATTGAAAGTAAGTAATCTAGATTGCATTAACATTTTTTTACAACTTCAAATATATTATTTATTAGATGATTTCTTATACTTTAATGATTAAATGTATACCTATGAGCAGAAAAACCTTTAGAGTTGAAATGATACAATACGCAATGGAACGCAGTTTACGTACGTAATATATACAGTTAATATACATATAGAAAAGCTCCTTCAAATTTTTAGGATCTGTGTTTTTAATTATTCAAAACTTGTTTTAACTTTGAAAAGTCCTTTTGAGAGCCAATCTACTTTTAGTTTAAGGTTGTAACAATCAGAACCTGAAAAAAAAAAAAAAAAACACTTTTTTCTTTTTTTACACCAAAAGTTTACCCAAAATATAAAGACACGACAAAATATTAGTTGATGGACATCTATGTTACATTAGTCTAAATTAATATTGTTTCTCATTTATATCAAAATAGCACTTGTTTATTAAAAATAAGTCTATTTTAAATTACATTGTTATTTTTTTAAATTTAAAATACATCATTTTTTTTATATTATTTATTAGATTCCTTATTTCTTATACTTTAGGGATTCAATATATATATACTTATGATGAAAAAAACACACACTTTAGAGTTGAAATTATATTATTACGTGTTACAACGCAGTTTAGAAATGTCCCCTTTCAAATTTTCAGAATCTATGTTTACAATTATTCAAAATTTGTGTTACGTTGCCAGAGACAAACTACTTTTAGTTTAAGGCTGTAATAGTCAAACATGATAAAGAAACTTCTCTTTCTCTCTCTCTCTTTTTTTTTTTTTACATCAAAAGTTTGACCAAAATATAAAAACAAAATATTAGCTGATATGCATTTATGCACACTGCATCATTATAGCATTGCGCAGCATTTAATTACGCATTTAGTTGAAACGCATAGTTACATTTGTCATTCGACTTCACGCACGTATGGATCGACTGCATTAAAAGCTATTTTAAGCTTGCGTTCAGTTTTCAATCATCTTTATCCACCTTTTGCTCCTCCCTTTCTGGCTTTAAACAAGGGTTTCCCTGAACTGTTCACAATAGCATTGCAATTTTTGATGTCCTTCCAAACTTTGTATTGGTGCGAACAGAATCTTGCTACTTTACTTCAATTTTCAAAATTACACCGCAAATCATCGGGCAAACGCAGAAGTAAAGCGGGGACGTGTTTCAAATAAAAGAAGTTCGATATTATTAGAATAGTCTCAAAATTTGTAAGTGCAATATAGCATTTTTTTTTCATTAAAATTCAGTTTGCAATCAATTCAATCAAAAATGTATATTTTGCTTTACCTTTTAATTTTTATTTAATTATTCGGAGCAAAAGTATATTGATTGTTTTCTTCCTAAAAATATGTACATTTATATGCATTGACAGTCGCTTTTCCCTGTACGTAATATCTACTAAAAATAAAGGAGAATTTGCATGTTAACGAGGGGAGAAGTGCTTACTCCCTATAAGGCAAACCTTTGAACCTAGACCTACAAATTATAACACGTATATGCTTTAGAAGATAAGGATGTTATCGTTGGGGTGATTTTTAAAAAATGTATTTAAAAATGAAACGATATTGTGGTATTTAAAAAAAAGAACTCTAAAATATTATATTGCGAAACTAATTTTTACATTATCCCAAAATATAAAATCCTTTTTTTTATAATATAAATTTAATTCTAAAAAATTTTTTTTCTTTTAAATTTTAGATTTTTTTAAAGATAATTTAAAGGTTACAACAATATCATTATTTTTTTAAAAATAAAATCCAAACTTTTTTCATTATAACCACAAATATATATTTTTTTATAGAGGGGGTTCTTTTGTTGATTATTAAATTATAAAGATGTAACCTTTTTTTAATGGATTTATTCTTAAAGCATGGTTTTTATTATTGAGCTATTATATTGATGCTACCGTTTTTTTAAAATATACTAGCGCAGTTTAATACATCGCAAAAATATGAAAAACATTCATTTTTACGAAAATAAGCACCGATATTGAATTTCTTCCTTTATTATTCTAACATATTTTATGAAAATATTTCAAATGAGCAAATAAGCGAATGGGTTAGCTCAAATTTTTCATATTAAAGGTTAAATTTTAGATGAAAACTGATAGAGAGAATCGGCAGCCCACACCTCTATAAATATAACAGGAGTAAGGTTTCTTTTAAAAAATTACAAATCCTTTTTTTTAATTGCAAATTGTTTATCAAATGTACATTTGGTTCACAAGAAAAATAAAAATAAAATAGTATTAAATTAGTATCCTTCCAGCCGCTTTATCAATGAAGAAGACGAAAAAGAATCATCTTTCTCGGACAATTCAAAAAATAATGAAATCCTACATTTTAGTACTTGATTCAAGAGTATCTAAAATAGTACCTTTATGAACCAAAAATAGTTTAATTGTAATTTTAACAATACTAAAAATTAAAAAATATACATATTATTCCGGTTGTGAACACTATATCCATTGATTTTGTAATGTTTGCGTAAATATGGATATCAATTTCATATACAGTAAATATATGAATATTCTTATGTTAATAATTTAGCCTTTAAAATAGTTATAAAAAATACTTTATTATAGTATGTATATCATTAGATATCATAAAAGCTGACTTGGAAAATCCTATTCTGAAAAGGCGCCTATTTGCAAAATTGTAGAGTTAATCAGAGGACAAGTGGTTTTTCTTTTTATTATTATTATTATTAATATGTGAATATATCATAGGCCCACAAATGCTTTGTTTAGGGTCGCCAATTATAACTCAGAGGATTCAAATTTGTCGAGTTAGCCCTACATGTACATAATACCAAAATTTCAGAGATTCTAATTTAATAAAGTAAAATAGGGTGAAAACATGTCCATTTATTCAAGACAATCTCCATTTTTATTTCTTATTCCGTTGGGAAAACGTCCGAGATTTAAACAAAATGTGCACAATCTAGATAATAATACATATCTAAATTAATAATTAATATTTAAAAATTTTGAAATTAATTTGTTTTGACATTTATATTTTAGTCTCTGACGAATATTTCTTCTTAATTTTTATCAACTTTCATTAACCAAGAATAATCAAGCTGTTTTCTTAAATAGTTCTGTATCATAGTTCTTTAGTATGTTATTAAATTTCATTTAAAAGTATTCGTTTTTTCATATAAATATTAACTTGACAGAACACGTGTTTCTAATTAGCTAGGGAAGTTCATCCTACTACCAACCTTGACCTTTCTCAAAATCCAGAATGTCCGAATAGAATTTCAGATTATCTGATCACTTTCGTTAACATGAAGGACGATAAGTATGTTAAGACTAAACGATAAGGTTGGTTCACTACTGAGATGAGTAGACATGAGGTGATTTCATAAAAACAAATTCGGCAAAAAAAAAAAAATGCCTAACATCTTTTTATCTTGATTTATAATATCGTTTCGATATTTATTATCATGCTATTTCTCAAGCTTTTTAAGCAAGAATGTCAAATTGAAGGTCTACAAGAAGCATCTTTGTTGCCAGGGCATTACCAGTAAAAAATTTTGCAAAAACTCCACACTTATAAATAATTTAGCTTGAATCATATTTGATTTTTATTGAAATTCTAATTAAATTCTATTTAAGTTTTTAAATTGAGCAAAAAGGTCTAATTTTTTAATAATGCTTTTTAAAAACAAAGGGCAAAATCAAAATTAATAGCCAAAGCTAGTAATAATGCGAAACTTGGGTCAAAATACATGCCTTCAAAGCTAATAATTATTAATACATGGTTTAGTAAGGAGAGATGGGACATGAATTGTTTTGCGGTTGTATTATACAAAAATATTGGGTACTATAAAGTATACTATGAAGTTGATTCTGATGCAGCAAAGCTGCTATCAATCTATTCCTAATTCATAACCGTATTCCTTCGATTCATGCTCATCAACTGTGTTATGACTTAATCCCCTGATCTACTGTTTTTTGAAAATTACAGCAAAGAAAAATTCATACAGTTACTGTAATACAATAGATAATTTAAATAGAATTTCAATAAAAATCAAATATGATTCAAGCTAAATTATTTATAAGTGTGGAGTTTTTGCAAAATTTTTTACTGGTAATGCCCTGGCAACAAAGATGCTTCTTGTAGACCTTCAATTTGACATTCTTGCTTAAAAAGCTTGAGAAATAGCATGATAATAAATATCGAAACGATATTATAAATCAAGATAAAAAGATGTTAGGCATTTTTTTTTTTTTTTTTTTTTCCAATTTGTTTTTATGAAATCACCTCATTTAATTTTTATTTTGTTTTTATTAAATATTTCGTTAAATATTATATTTAGATTTCAAAATAAACAATTTCTTGTTTTAAATCTATTCATGCTCAAAGTTAATTTTTATTTGTTTTCAATTTATTTTACTAGAAATAATTGTTTTAATTTATTTGCGCTGAATAACAAAATGTTAATAGCAAAATACATTTATCTGTTCATAGAAAATCTCATCAATTTTATCTAATTAATAAATATTGCAAGAAAACATTTTAAAAATGTTAGAAATACTTTTATTTCAGGTAAAATTAAAAAATAATATATACGATTATTCATAAAAGAAACGCATGCTAATAGCATCACTGGGGTAGAGTGGGGGACTAGGATGATATTACACCAACCAGATACGAAGTATCAAGTTGACTATTAAATGTTTTCGTGATTTCTCTTTAAGAGAAATATAAATGTTTTCTATAAAATAAATAGATATTAAAACGCGATCTAAATTCTATGATTTTTTTAGAACCAAATATATTCGATGTTAAAATTAGCAACAAACAATGCTTATTTATCAACTATATTCAAAATATGAAAGCCATTTTTTATTTTTAAAAAAATACTACTACAAAATTTGTTATTATTTTTCTCCTTATTATCACTGATGTATTTTCTTGCAAACGATTTTTTTCCCAGAAATTTTTTCAAACATATTCTCGCTTTCGAGATTAAAAAAATAAGATAGTACACAAAATTCAAATTTTTATACTTGTCATTCTAAATGTATTTTTCCCTGCCAAACAAATGAAATGTTACCGATCGCAACTCGCTGTAGTGAATAAATAACCCACAATATTAATTTTAAAGTTTCTTTCTCTTCATTTAATTATACCTCAAAATTTCATAAGTATAAATTTCGTGTTATAAATAATGACATGGCCGATCCTTTTTCCACATTTCAACACATAAGCTCAAAGGTAACATCATTAAAATAAAAAGACAATGTTTTTTTTTAATTCTTGTTTTTTATTACTTAATCTTTTCATATAAAAGTATTTCGTCTTATCTTTATAATCTAGGTAATCCATTATTTCAAACTAGTTATACGTTACAAATCATGCATTTAGAAATAGTTCTGTTTTTATTTTTTAATTCATGAAATGATAGTAAATGTTCGTTTTTGTTTTTTGGGCACATTTATTCACCTGCTTCTTGTTTGTCAAGTTGAAAGTTTGTAATACAATTTTTACTCGATTCGTGAATGACACAATTTTGAAATTTCGCATTTTGTGTGCTCCCAATAATTTTATACTGTTTTGATATTTTCGTAACTTAATTATCAGTTAATCCTTAGTAAAATTGTCTTCTTGCCACTTAGCATTTTGTGAAAGGGATCTTAAAATTAAAACGCGGAACGTAATTAAAATAGAAAGAATTACTTTTTAATACTCTAGAGTTAATATAACAGTATTTATTTTAAGTACAGCAAATCTGAAAATAATCGAAAATATAAAATGTTGGTACATTAAAGAAAAAGAAAACATTTTCATTATTAATTATTTTATTTCTTTCTACAGACGAAATTCCTTAATAAATAATACCCATTAAAGCTAAGGAAGTATTCTTCCTTTAAATTTCTCTTATATTTACATAATCTGACATTTTTTGTGTTAACATTCGTAGTAAAGTGGAATTAGCCGGGCCGTAAGCTTCGTAATGTTGGGAGATATTTATTTGAGAAAGGAGTAAAAGTCCAATTAAACAAACATCAATAATTTTGAGCAATGATTGTATATCTAATATCATCCGTCTAGCTAGTTGCGCTTTAGAGCTATAGTGTTCAAAAACAAACTTAATTCCTTTTATTTATTTTTAACACGATTAAGTCTGAAACGCGAATTATCGTTAAAATTTCATACTTAAAAAGGTTTTCTTTTTAAAGATTATAATACTTTTTCTTTGCATGCTTTGCGTACGAAAAATTAAGAATAAATAAACAAAATTGAATTAAACACGGATACAAAAGACAATGCATTACTGGAGAAGCGAATCTAGGCTCCCTGAAACATTCTCGCATGCTTCCAATCAAGTTTTTAACCCCATCCTCCGCGCAAAATTATGGAACTTTTGTAAGACCGCGAATTGTAAAGCCTTCTATCATTCACCAATGCTTTTTTATTTGTCATAAGTATACCTATAATTACAATTAATCATCCGTATTTATTCAATCATTTTTTTGTCCTACTGTTAATTAAAAAACATTATGAAGATAATTGCGAAATTTACCTAGGGTCCTTAGGCAATTCAAATTTCGCCGAACTGTTTCCACTCCAAATTCTCAAAACCAACTTTTTTTTTTTCGATTTTATTTTTATATGATGTATATATATGATAAAAGGAAATAGAAAAACGTTTAGAGATCGCTTTCTAAAAAAGATATTTTCAGTATATAACGTATAAAAAAATGACGTAACTGAAATTTAAAAGTGATTTAACAAATAAAAAAACTTTTCTTAACACAATCTAAATATTTTAAAATAGGATCTGATTTTTTTCGTAAATTGCAAATTAACAGACATAAAAACTAACAAATAGTAATTAATTAGGTATGTTATTAAAACATTACATAATTAATCTAAACAATAACTGAATTTAGTTTGAATTAATTTGATTGCTGGGCATTTATAATTAAATGTAAACATTAAATTAAATCATTTCCAAAATTCCGTTAAAAAAATTCCGGAAGTCTAGGGGTCCCATAACGTTCTGCGGTCTTAGCCATTTTATTATTCCGCTGTTTAATAATTCTTTCCTGGATTTATCGGATATTTATTCACTTTGACCTATTTTCTTTTCATGACGTATGTAGTTATAAAATTTATTTACTTATTGTTTTTTTTTAATTCAGCAAATAACTGCGATAGTACACTGACCGTTTTTACGTAAACAGCTATCTAGTCCTAAAACATCCGTTACAACATAGATAACAAGTTGAAGAACTCGCAATAAGTAGGTACTATTGCTTAATCGAATGACAGACACGAGGAAGGAGATCCCACGTTTGCTTTGTTTATACTAAAAACAACCTACTTTAACAGAGGCGCGCACTACTGAATGAAAGAACTGTAGATTCAAATAACATTAGTCAGAAGATGAGAGAAGTTTGGTGCAAAGTTAAACAGGAACAGTATTCATTTCTTGGTTAATTCGAAGTTTATTTCAGTAATAATGTAAGGTAACAGCTAAACTTCCTTTAATTATTATTTTATGTTCCTAAATTCATTTATAGAGGTTTTTAGTAAGATTTGACAACGAGTCTAAGATTTTTCTCATTCTTATTCATATGAAGTATTTGTTCTATTGAAGAATTTGGCTAATGAAGTAAGATCTTTTTTGAAAATCAAATTCTTTTCGTTTCATAATCAACTACTTTTGAGAAATTTTAATACTTTTTATTTTACATTTCCTTAATTTCTGCTTTGTTGTGCGATTGCATGAATACATTTTTTAAAATTTTTATAAGATAAAAAATTTAAAGAGGATTCGAAATTCTTGGTCTAAAAGCCATGGCGTGGTAATATTTTGGGAATAATTTGTTAAGATTTATTTCATTTTATAATTAGCTCTTAATTATTGAAATGATAATGTGTTAGCAAAAACTATTTAATATCACTACATTGCAAATAAATATAAATGCAGTAACTAATGTAATAAAAAGTGCTCGGATTATATTTTAAAAGCAGTTTTCCAAATTTATTAAAAATTAGTATTTCAGAAAAGTTGAATTCGAAAGTAGTATATTCTTTTGTATTCGCGCATGCGTTCTTGCACGCAGTTGGCACTTAACAAGCTAGGCTAGAATTATCATATATGGCATACGTGTACCTTGGATAGTATGAATAAGTGTAAGGGTATGAAAATTAAGCGAAATTTTAATGTTTTCTCACTAGAATTTCCGAAAATATTACAGGACAAAACTGATTTTTGGTCATCTTTTTAATAATTTGATAATTTGCATGAGAGTTTTATATTCGTGCAAATTTTTCCTGAAATTTTAGCAATTTAATTTTTTTAACCTAATTTCCAATAATAAATTACATTGTTGCACTGCAGTTCAAATCGTTTCCATTGTTTCCTTAAATATTTAGGAAAAATGATTTTCTTTCATTGATGAAAGGTAAGGAAGAAGGATTCGGTTTATGATCTATTAATTTATAAAGGCAAGTAAAATATGATTGTTACATTGCCCCGAAAATCAAAAAATTAGATAAAACGGATAATTACGTTTTTAATAATGCTATTATGTTATGAGACAGTCTCTATTAGAAAGGTTTCATGAGCACAATAAACAGAACTTAAATAGGATGATTTGATAGCTAAAAATAGCTTTATGACGGAATCATTGGCATGAAAATTGTATTAGTTATTTAAATTAAATTCGAGCAATATCCCCAACGAACCAAACGATTATTAAATACTAGCCGATCGCCAAAAACGGCTAGTATTTAATGATTTTAAAAGTAATTCTCTTTTTCTTTTGTCAAATTAAATATTTTTATACATAACGCATACTCTTTAGAAATGAACTGGAGGCAACGTATTAATCATTGATCATAAAGTTTATTAATGGTCATTAGCTGGCTTTGATGCTCAATTAGCCGCGTTTGTTTTTAATGTAACCTCTTACGCATGTTTGATGCTTATGACTCTCGCAGAGGAAAAGAATTTTGTCAAATGAAATCGAGATCACTGGCCAATGATATCATAGTGCCATAAAAACAAATATCTGGTTAATCTATTCCAACGTTAAGTAAATTGAAAATAATTCAAAATACCTCTTTTTTTTATCTTTTGACAATAGAAGAAAATCACAAATTCAAATATTTGATGAATCAATAAAAATGGTTTGAATTTCACTGACACAGTGAAAATTAGTGTTGAAAATTATGCGACAAAAGTATTTTTTAAAATCATCAATATTTAAATTAAAATATGATAGTATAGTTGGTATCACAAGAGAGAAAAAATTTTAGATTTTAAAATGATCTAAAATTAAGCAATTATATTTTTGAAAGCTATCGTGATAAAGCATCAGACTTTTGTTTATTTTTAATTGAAATGGTAAAAAGATGTAAAATTATGTAAAATGTAAATTGTACAAAATATCTATATGAAATTTGACCCGTAGTAATCAGGTCAAATTTGTAAATCAAACGATTTGCCCCACAGAGTGTCAAAACGTACACATTTTCTTTTATTATTAGTAGAAACAAGCATCTTGCTGTAGTATGAAAACTTATCTTTGTACCTGTGCAAAAGAATTCTTGCAAAGTATTTTGTATAATACATTATAACAATTAGTGCTATGCAAAATGATGAATACTATGCAAATGGTGCATTTGAATTTTATAAATGAAATGTTCACGTTATTTGATAATAAAACACACGAAGCTGTTTCAAAGAAATGTGATTTTTTAAAAGAATTTTTGGACAATATATATTGAAGACATCAGTTTTTTCGAGTATTAAAATAGATATGAAGAACTATCTTGATATGAGTTTGTCATCTTGCCCAGGAATATACAGGATATCTACTCCAATTTGACTCAGAAGCTAATTTCTAAACCTTTTTGATCTATTCATTTAATTAGAAAACTTCTGCAAAGGTGCTGTCCAATAATGTACTGTCAATTGACGTACTGCTGAAAAAATTAGGTAATTATATATTAAACAAAGAAGGAAAAATTTTCATTCTTTTTTTTTTCTGATTAACAGTCTAGCTGTCAACAACAGCATTGTAGAAACATGAATCTTCCCCATGGTGGCTGTAGAAATGGTCCAAACTAGTGATATTTAAAACTTCATAAACCTGTCACTTTTGGTTGCAAAAGAAGATAATTTTTATAATAAAAATGCTACTTGACAAGAATATTTTACTAAATATAACTGATAGAGCTGGAAGTTTGTGCAAAATTATGTTTTTTACTTTTACAACATTACATTTATAAATTGAAACAACATGCAATTCTTTATGCCATTAAAAGCATTTTTCCAATTGAAGTATATGCCTATCTTTAATGGTTTAGATTAGTTCTCGTCTAATGATCAGAAAGGGCAATCTGTAGAAGGTGGGGAATTGCAGAGCAATGAATTTGTTACTTGGGTTGTAGAAAAGAGACGCTATTTAGCAAAATCTTAAGAGAAAGTACGACAGTTTAAACGGACAAATAAATCAGCGTTATTTTTAATAAGAAGGAATTGTAAGAATTCTAATCACCGTAGTTGATTATTTTTCGAGCTCGTGGATCTAATTTTTAATTACAACAGCGATTATATATAGTTCCATGGATACAGAGTCGTTTTCTAAATAAAATGACATCCTAGGCAAATATCAAAAAAGTGTTCTCTCTCTTTTTTTAAAATTTTTGTATATGATGTATAAAACAGGAAATATTGAAGCTTTAAAAAATTTACTCAAGATTTTGTCTGCTTTCTGCCTTTTAAGCCTCCCTGGATCCGAAAAACAATTTTAGAATTAGAACTTTCTATCTGTGCACCCTATAACTAAAAAACACTGAGTAAAAAGTATGAAATTTGATATGTGGTTTTTTTTATACAAAAATTGTTGATTTATATCAAATTATTAACGAAATCCATACAGAGCATGTTTATCTTTTCTGCTGTCCAAGAATAAATAAACATGATAAATATAAAATGCAAGAAAACTGGATGGGGAAAAGTTAATGTGCGGATTTATCCTCTGATGGATCCTGTCAAACTTTGGGTTATATCCATCGAAGGAGTTTATACTTTCGCATACATGTAAGCGACCTAAATTTATAAAATTTGGTAAGATATTTTGTTTATAAAATGGTAGTTCTGTATCAGAAAAAAAAAGTCCACCAAAATTGCATATTCAGTTTTTTTTTAAATTATATTTTATGAAACAAAAAGTTTTTGCGATTTATGGTCATCGCCAAGAAAATAACGAAAATTTCATTTAGTGTTTCATTAATTAAAAAGTCTGTTTCTATTCGAAAATAATTGCTACAAGATGGATACTCTCATCCCTTGAAGTATATTTAGTTCAAATTTAATAAATTCAATCGAACAGTCTATAATACATAAATAGAAATACAAACAGAACACATACAAGCAGTTTTAGTAATAGTAGATTAACTGTACAATAAAGGAATGGCTGTTTCACCTACAAGACATCATTAAAAAAAAAAACTAAATACATTTTATAAAAAAGTTTCAGGAAATCTTTAATAAAAATTTTCTTAAGTTCCTCACGATATTTGATATGCTATAACAATAATTCTTTAAAATATAGCTTAATAAAAATTTAGAACAGTCATTTCTTTAAAAATTTTGATATATGATAAAAATGTAAAACATATGTTATTGACCTCATATTCAAAAAAAAAATTAAGAAAAATATGCACAAATAACATTAAATCCATTGAGAAATTTCAAATAAAATAATAATGGAAAACTATGCACATTCATTTTTTATCTACTGAAACACTAAATACAATCAACTTAAAGGGATTCCCTTTACCAAACACATAGCAGTATTTCCTGCTTCTTTCTACTCTGAAATAGGAAGCGAGCTTAGTTCTGATTATCACGAAATTAAGATAAATGGTCAATGTGAATGGGAAGGGGCAATGAAACTTCATCTCCAGTGTATACAACCCTGAGAAACCCTGCGACATCCTATGGAGTTCATTGCACAGTTTATCTTTCCTTTATATTTAAACACACACACACACACACACACACACACACACACACACACACACACA
>JAPMOR010031545.1:62918-147214 GCA_026543865.1 Argiope aurantia | reverse complement strand
ATATATATATATATATATATATTGCTGTACCATGGAAAGTTGTGAATTAGCTAGAAATTCGGGAGGAAAAAATAATAATAGTAATATAAATTTAATAAATTTAACTGATATATACCTCTCTGCATGGAGTTTAAAAAATCAGAAAATGGAAAAAAAATTATTATTTTTCATTACTTTTCAAAATTTCTAAATTTTCCTCCGTTTTTGCATTGTAGCTCTGATTGAGTAGCTAAGTATTGAGTTTAAGAATAGTAAAACAGTTTTATCAAAATCTATCTATAATTTTGGTTGCACATTTCCTACAAAATAGATAAAAAAAACATGAAATTACAACAATATCCAATTTATAGTTCCTTATCATCACCACGATTTTGAAGCATTATTTTGTCGACAAATTGCGATTGTCTGATGCATATACAAAGTAAAACATTAATATTTAGGGCTGACAAAATAGCAACATTTATTTAGTATTTATTTTTTGTTTATATGACAACGCATTACAAAACCAAGCTCCAAGACTAAAATATTAGTCATTAGGAAAGAACGAATGATAAGAATAAAGAAATAAATTTTGTCTTTTTAAATTTGTTGAATGATATGGCATGCCGTGTTTCAAATTAACTAATGTTCGACTCCCTTCGGCGTTCATTGGAGATTTTTTTTTTAAATAAATTTACGCCCATTGGAATCAACGTTCTTTGCTTGATCTTCCTCACAAACAAATTTTACAAAGAAAAAAACTGAAATTTTCAACTGCGTTGTAATGTTGCGTTAATCCATTTTGGCATCCTGCACAGAATTTTAGTTTTGACTTTAAACTCAAATCAGTTATTTTTTAATTGATTTTCTTTTCATAATGCAATTGCGAGTAGTTGTATTTTAAAGCTAATCAAAAGATATCACGCCAGATCTGCTTGTGTAACAGTGTATTTAAACCATTCCAAAGCATTCTAGTAGAACATAAGATTTTGAACTCCATCCCTTTGGGAAGAAAATCCCCAGATGTTTTCTCACCAATAGAATAAGAACTTCCATGAATGGCTATCGTTAATGGTAGCTGAAAATAAATATCAGCTGTTTGTCTTTTCCAAACCTGATAATATTAAACGATGCACTGATCACACTAAACATTAATCACATTAAGGGAAATCCACTGTATTTTCTTTGTTAATGGTGAAAGGATTACAAAACTAAGCTCTAAAATTACAATAACATTGGTTAGTAAAAAGTGAACGACAAGAAGGCAGAAAGCAACAAATATTAAGAAAACACTTCAGCCATTAAAATATCTATATTGTTTAAATTTTATTTATCCTGGTATTTTACCCTTTTTAGTTACCAGATGTTACCTAGAAATTTGAATTTTAGTCATTCATAAGTGAGTTCCTTAATAGTTCCTTAATAATTATCAAAAGTATCTTCCAAGATTTCATTTGCCCTAAAATCTATTAAAAGATTGCTGTAATTTTTTTGATTATTAAAAATTAAGAAAATTGTGAAATAAAATTTAATTCAAAAGAATTGATTTAAATGTTTTTAGAAAAATTATTGAAAACTTGATAAATAGCAATTAAAAAACTTTATAGATACAAGTTTTAATACATTATTAAAATATAATTAATTATAAAAATAAAAAGGAATTTATTGTATTATCTCAAAAGTAAATAAAAGCAAAAAAAAAAAAAAACTTCGATTTCAGTATTTGATTGATGGGCAATCTATATTGGTTGAAATTTGCTTAGAAGATGGGAAATATATATACTATTTTTTAAAAAGATGCAATGGAGTGCTTTCGGCTTAGCATAGAAGTAAAATATTACTGCCCTATAAATAGACTGGGCCTTAATAATTTAAGGGATTTTTTTTTTACTTATTTTTGTAATACAAGAAAAAGATTTAGAAAGCATTTGGGGTAAAAGTGAATTTTAGTGTACACCCAGCTGCGCCAACAATGCCAAGTCGCCAATAAAGATGGCTGACAAAATAAACAAATACTTCCGCGGAACAGTTACGGTTACCATTTCCCACTATCTAATTATTGCTTTTTACTGATAAGTATTTTTTTTTTCATACTGCCCGGTGCTTTCTACAGATGCCGGCATCCGTAGAAGGCACCGGGCAGAATTTTTTAACTTAAAAAAAAAAAAAAAACATCCTACGGCTTCGCTAGCAACGGGAGCGGGAACCTAGTAGCTTCGCTATCACATTGAACATAAGGACTGTGTGGATAACATGGACTGTACATAATCAATTGAAAAGAAAGAATGAAGGATGTTGTACGAACGTATTTCAGAGGGAATTCTGCCCGGTGCCTTCTACAGGCACCGGGCAGAATTTTTTAACTTAAAAAAAAAACATCCTACGGCTTCGCAAACAGCGGGAGCGGGAACCTAGTAGCTTCGCTAGCACATTGAACATAAAGACTGTGTGGATGACAGAAATAGTACATAACCAAGAGAAAAGAAAAAACGGAGAAATAAGCAATCGGAACATCCTCCATACAAAATTTCAAACAAACATACTTTTCCCACCTTCATCAACTCGTAAAAAAATATATTCCACTCACCCTTCATCCATTCTGCCGGTTCAATATCAAACCATTCTCAATACAAAATTTCAAACAAGCATCCTTTCCTAACTTCATCAGCTCGTAAAATATATATATATCTATATATATATTTAACTCACCCTTCATCCATTCTACAGGTAGGAAATACTCCCGACATAACAAATTATGAAAGGAACCAACCGTTATAACACCAAAAGAATTATGAGAACTGCGAAGAATTCCATTGCAGCTGTCTTTTAAAGTGAGAATGCAGACGATTTTTTTAAAGCGCATACTGACAATTAAAAATTGCAAAAGAATAAATATTTTCTCTTCGTATTCACATTAAAAAAAGAAAGAAAATAACTTTTAATTATAAGCTTAACTTTCTTTATTTAATAAATTTTAATTATAATAAAGAACAAAATTAAAATCTTTAATCGATATTTTTTTAATATTTTTAATTTAACATTTTTCATAATGTAATTGTAGTTTATGTACAACTCAACCATTGCAAAAAGTAGTAAACAAAACAGCAGTACGGTTGCTATAAGAAACATCCAATGGGTTGCAATATTGGCGACAAACAGCTGGTGCACACTAATCTTCACTTAGGCCGCATTTGGAAATAAAATAGTATAGTACTTACTATAGGTCGATTTGGTCCAAAAATTGATATATATATAGAATTGAACAATTTCCACAGCTAACACAAAATTTATATCTTGGTAATTTGTTCTCATTTGCATAACTGAGCACACTTTAATACAATTACGCATTTTGGATTCAATTTAACTTGTAGATACTGATGTTTTCATAAAATACTCCTATTCTTTAATATGTCCGGCTCCAATATATAATTTTCACTTCCTGCTGATTCACACTCACAATCTTTAAAATAAATATTTTGCCACAGATCAGACACTGATTAATTCATTAACCTCACATTTGTTTAAAGAATCACAAGTGTAATATCCATTTCTTGCCAATCCATACAGAATATACTTATAAGGAATTGTGAAACTAATCAAAAGCTCCAGTTCATTAAACCATTAAATGTCCAGTTTCCATAATTAAGTGGCATGCTGTGTTTTGATAAGGTGTTGCCATATTGATTGAACTAAGAGTCCATGAAACACTTGAAATGATGGATTCCGCAAATTTTATGCATCGAATTATGAATGTTTGAATTTATTAAATGAAAAAAAAATTGTTATTCGATACAAGAACTATGCTCAGACACCACAGCTGAGGGATTAACAGCATGTTTGGCTGCGCTTAATGAATGTGGCTCCGAAGTATAATATTCATTTCATATAACATAAAATTCATTATAATTTCATATATAATATCGTTTTACACTCATGGGTTTTCTTCATAAATGAATATTCTACCACAAATCAGACTGTTCATGTTCAATTCATCTTGTTCCATTGACTGATCATCTGATATATTGAATCTGTCTGATTCCGAAATCGGCATGGTGGTAAGGTTTCGGTTTCGAGGTCAGAACATTCCAGGTGTAAAACCCAATTCTATATAAGATCTTCCATTCATTTGGGCTACTGTATATTAAAATGGACACCATGATCAAAGGTTTTTATATTGGCGTGATGCGGAGATTTAGAGATGCCGGCTCAGGTGTCATTCCCGTAATCTGTTCTCGGCTCAAAATACAAGTTTCATCTCGAAATATCCTTCTTATTATTTTAAAAGAGGTGTTAATACTGCAAACTAAACAAAATTTAGATTTATTATCAAATAAGAGCTAGTAAGCATGAAAGATGTAAAGGGCCAAGTTCAACTTCAGATGAATGAGGTCGGGTTGATTATTGTAGAATCCTTCTTTCACTCTATAACATAGCAATAAATAAATTAAAGTTTTTATTATTACAATCGAAATATAGAAAAATTTATTATATGAAAGAAATTAAATTAGATGCAAAGATAAATGGATATGAATTAAACTATCTGTATTAAACATAAAACAAAAGTTTAATACTTTGACTGCCGGGGGAGGGTCACCGGTAAACGGTGGGCCCATATAAATTACATTGTAAGAAATTCAGAGCGGCAATCAATGTGTTAACAATAAATCATGATAAAGATATAAGCAAGTATTAAATAAATGGATTGATACACAAAATACATTTAATGAAAAATAAAGGCGGAAGTGCATATGTTCCTAATATTCTACAAGGCAGAAAGCTCTATTTAGTGTTTCCAAATTAAGTATGCTCATACTTGGATGGGGGGGGGGGTAGATGTTAATTTCGGATCAACTTTTTAATCTCGAACTAAAATTTAATTGCATTAAATATTCAGCTGAGTTTTAACTTATTCGCCTATAATCTATAAAATTATTTTAATGCAAAAATGATTTTTAAATCCTTTATCTAAAAATTCCGAAAATTACCATTTTATTGGCACGGTTATCGTGATCACGTGGTCGATCCCTGATTTAGGCTCTCGATATTCGTGTAATACTCTTTAATAAAGCAATGTAATTAGAATTATTTTGTTTGTTTAACAATGTTTATAAGTTACTCAGATATTTTTCTTTCTCTTTAATAAAAGATATGAAGATTCTATTCATTATTTAGATACCAAGATTTATTTGTATGTGCTCTTTCTAAAATTGAATGATTTTTTTTCAAATTTGTAAGTTAGACGTAAGCAATAATGAAAACTTTTTTCAATATATATAGTTTTCTTTACCTAGACATTGTTGTTTTTGTTTGTAATATTAATGAAACCTTGGTGGCCAGTGGCTTTCGGAGACTTAGATAACACTGAAGGGTGCATCTAATTAGATGGTCCCTTAAACCCGATCCCTCTAAAGAACCACTGCGTTATAGGGCTTGATGTACACAAAATCTGTCAGGATCACATGTCCTCTCACTAGTGTTGCGGAGAAGTTTGTAAAGAAAATACTGTCTCAGGTGTCTTCTTTGATATCTGACCAAGATTCAAAGTTAGGAAGCATCTTTATAAATAAATTTCATGGTGTCCTCCCCCCCCCCCTTCTTAAACGAGAGTTAAACTTAAAACTGGCAATATTATTGCTCTTTCAGACTGAAATTTCGAGTTCTTCATATAATAGATCGCTTTTTTTAATTAAGACATTAAAAAATCATGCAAGATATTAAGTAAATTATAAGACATTTTCAACAGTGCATTTAATTTTCTCAATGTACTTTCTACCTACTGCCAGCTGATATGACGGAAATATTGGCTATGTTTAATTTCAATCAACATGTTGAATGTCGCATGGCACACTTATGGTTAACACTTATTAGCAAATGTACCGAATTATCCATTTAATTAGCGATGACACTGAAGGTGCATCTAATTAGATGGTCCGAATATCAGAAGCGAGTTATGGCAAAGTACGTATTAAATGTCATGTGCTAGACAAAAAACTAAAGTTGTTTATTTTAATAGCTTTACATTTGTTTTGTTTATTATGCGAAATGGATCTTTCTAATGGAGTTGTATCCTACGAAAGTATAACACCATTAAAAACAGAGGAGTCTGTTTCAAAGCTGCCTTTTTAATTGTCTTTTGCAGCAATTTGAGTCAGTTTTTTGATTACTCCTCATGTAAAATGTGTAAATAATGAGCATAATTTTTTCTTTAGTTTTCATTAATTCAAGAAAATAACGCGATTTAATACATTATGAAACAGTGAAAATGGATTAGACTTATTGCAATAATACAATTTACATTTTGAAAATTATGCAAAAAATAAATTTTAATTGCTAAAATTTAGAAAAAAAAATTGCATAGCAACTAAACTAGTGTAAATAAAAAGATAAATTTTTACAATTTTAAATGGTGTGGGAATTTATTTTGTGCTACAATATTTTCTGGATTGTTCAAAAAAAAAAAACGCCTAATAAAAATAGCTGGTTTTTAATAATGATAATTAAAATTTAAATGAAAAATCGCTCCAAAGTAAATTTTCTGTTCTCCAAAATATATTTAAGTCAAATATGTATATAGCATTTAGATACGAATCACATACTGATTATATATAAATATTTTTCAGTCTTAACTACATTATTTACTGGTCATTTAAATTTTTAAAAAATCACGACTTAACTTAGTTTAACATGTTATTCGGAACAATCTGCTATATTACAGTGTTCATTTTACAATTTATCTATCATTACTAACATTTTTGGACTTACACTCATAAAAGAGAAGGAACTTACACTCACTGTGTGTGTGTGTGTAAAATCATGTTTTTTCTGGAAAGACACCTATATAAATATACTTAAAAAGTGAAACCGTATCTAAATAAAAAATTTGATCCAAATCGTTAGAGCCGTTTCCGAGATACACGAAATAAATTTATATATACACAAGAATTGTTCGTTTAAAAATTAAGACCTGGAGAAAGCATAAAAGAGAAGGATTTTATTCTCAGCAATTCTCAACACTTATTATACACGCACTGCTGTAAAGTAATGCATATACTATATATTAAGTAATAATTCGACAATTATGACAATCTACTAAATTTCAATAATAACCCTACCAAAGGTAAACTAGTATTTCTCGATCGAAATTTCTTTTTTTTTACGCTATCCAAGATCGCGAATGTTTGACAAGCATTTTAATCGTTGTCAAATATTTTTTGTTCTTTAAGACTAGACAGTAAGTGCGTAATTTTAAATCTAATTAGTGGTTGTGTCTAACGAGAGTAACTATGTCTCACCCCTCTCCCAATTTATTATTATTATTTCGGCCTTGGACGATGTTCGTCGTATAAGAAGACTACCCACAGACAAAACCCCCTTTTTTTTTTCCTTGCTTGTGACCCAAATTCGCTTTCAGGTTTTGAAATTAAGAAACGGATACTAATTTTCCATACTAAATAAAATACCGCATTTTTATTTTACTGCACATGTAACATCTGATGATCAAACCAGTCTCAGTACGTGCATGAAGAAATTCGACTTTTTCCCCCGCTTTTCATAATTCTGTCTGGTGAAAATTGTTTATCTAGGAATAGATTAAAATGACGATGCACTTGACTCAAACCAAAGGTTTAATGCTGAAAATTAGCCTCACCCCCCTCCCAATTATTATTATTATTTGCTGCGATCTATTACATTGGTTTCACATCTCCTCAAATTTATTTCCAGCTAACACTTTTCTCAGAAGCTATCATTTTAATCATTATCAGATATTTTAAAAGTTAGAAGTAGTTGGTAATTAAAACTAATTCATTTTCCCCATTCAATTACCTTTTTCGGACTATTGCTATGATAAAAACAAGGAATCATTCTCATTTTTTTTTTTATTTCCATCTAATTTTGTCGTTTATTTTTAGTTAATATGTAATTTTATCTGAGACGGCTTATCAAATGTGTTCCTACGTTTTTTCAAATGTTTTCTTGAATATAAATTTGCTTTCAATGTAAATTTGCTTTCAATTTGCAACAAAATGCTTTCTTGAATATAAATTTAAAAAAAAATAATTCCTATCGGCAGGTTGGAAGGCAAAGGTAGATTCTTTACATCTGAGTTACTATCTGGTAAAATAAATTATTGATGTTGGAAATAGTCAAAATTAGGACATGAAAATCTCTTTTCAGCCCCTAATTTCTGAGATATTGCAATTTTTGAAAAACTTTGAATATAAAATTTGTTCATCTTAAAGAGTCGCTCATTTGGCTTTTTGGATTTATTTTTCTATCTTCAATATTATGGAAGTTATAGCGAAATGAAAATTTCAACCTCCATCATTTCCATCCCCTTTGAGCTAGATGGGCCATTTACGAACTCGTCCGAGATTTTTACATTTCTAACAACATATTCCAAACCAATTAAAATCCAAGCAAACGCATATTATATATTTTTGACAGAAGAGTGGCTTTGGGTTCTAGAGGACATGATCAATGAAGAATTGAAAATTTTTTATCGAAGTCTTGTCACGAGAACCATTGCAATAGGTAATCTTCCTATAGGAATTTACCTAAAACACGTTATTAAATAAAACATCTTTACACTTTCACATTAGGTCAACATAGAAAAGTTTGTTGAGTAAAGAAAGTTTAAAAAGCCATAATAATCTCAATTTTAACGTCGACGAAATAAGTTTTAACAGGATTTTGCTCTACTTTTATTCAAAATATATATTGCATGCTTTATATATATTGTCTGAAAAGATTTTTTTATTTTTCCTCAGAAATAGATGCATGTCTGGTTCCAGAACTATATGGTTCTTTTAACTATTTACACTGACAAAAAGCTAACAGAAAAAGAAACACTTGCAGGAACCTTATCGAAATTAAATATATATATATATTAATGTTCGACGTTAAATTATCTTAATTACTGCAATCTACCTTAGTCGACGAATTTTTACATCTGTGATAATGTGTACAACGTTGTCGATTTTTGTGACATAAGAATTCAGACGAGTGGGGCACGTTTTCCCAGCGCAACTGGTTAATCAGTTATGTGCATTCGACATGCATATATGTAAATCAAAATCTTCCTTTTAGCGTCGTCAATGTGTAATTTTTCATCGAATGAAAATGAAATCTTATTCGCTTTGTTATGCTTTTTTACAAAATTTATTATGCAACCATTTGCATTGCATTCGACATGTATATGCGTCCTCGCTTTACCTTAAAAAAGTAAACTTGAAGTATCCTAATCGTCTCTGCTTGTTGACTGTTTTGTCGGGAATATTGATATTGTTTATTTTTAAATATATCCTTTATGTATAACATATTCATAATTTTCTCAAAAAAAAATATTCCTAAGAAAACAATGATAATATATTAAAATAATATGGCCTTAATTTCTAACACCTATTCTGCTCCTTGTGTATATGAACCATGCTAATAAAGTCGAATCACATGATATTATAGCGTTTGGAAACGCAATTCCACGATTCATCTAACTTTCACGGTACTGTAATTTCTTATTCATCTATTTTTTTTTTTATCTTTCTTAATCATAAATTTCACAGATATTAATCGGAATATTTCTTCTGTAGCTTTCAGCAATAGAAGGAAATCTCTTGATAAAATATTTGATGAAGGATTAAAAACGATTTGAAGCCCAGGGCAACAATGTTGCAATGAACTGTTGTTGAAAATGGACAAAAAAGTATTTTTAAAAAACTGGTAACATTCAGAAATAAATTTGTACAACTATTAAATTCGTATCCATTAATAAGTTTTTTTTTTTTGAATTTTAGAATATAAAAATTATTTATGTGTTATATTCTCGAAAGTTATTAAAAAGCCAGAAATTTATTTTCAATTTCATAAAATCGCCTGAAGTGTACAGTTTTTACCTTCCAAATTATATATGTGTCAAATGTTGTGCCTCTGAATTAAATAGTAGGTCCGGTAGAGTACCAATACATGCATCGATAGAAAGGAACATTCATTTTTATAGTAGTAGAGATATTGTTTTGTTGTTGCAGGCTATTAGATAGTAAAAACTTCATTTAACATTTTTCCTATATTTCATAAGCTCATTAAAAGTTGTTAGAAAAAACAATCTTGCAATTTTAATAAAATTCAGAATTTTTTTTATATAAAATTAAATTTGGCTAATTAAAATTTTTGACGATTCGAAATATTCTCTAACACTTATGCCAATTCTTGTTTAATCCTTATGTGCATACTTATACTGTATCAAATACAATATTAAAGCTAAATGCAACATACTACCAGGAAAAAAACTTCTGATAATTTGGTATGAAACAGTTCTGTAAATTGTTTTCACCATATATATTTATCTTATGCAGGTTTATATTCGGAGAGAATAAATAATAAGGACAGTTTTTAAAAATAAGATTTTTATTTGTCTACAATTCTTAAAATTATACAATTAAAACAGCAGTCAAATTAGCAAAGTATGAAGCTTAGATTATATTGTAAATAAAATATATCGATCTGATTAAAAAATGTCCGATCGCTAATACTGAATTTTTGGGTCGATTTTTTTTACCAAATTTGTTACCTTCCGACATATATTGCCGTAAAAGATTTACTATTTCTTGTAGCCTTACAGAACGGTAGATTTTTGATGAATTTTTGTACGATTTTAATGTACCAACTGTCCAAAAATCATCAAAAAAAGTCTAATTTCTCATAAGGCAGGGAAACGGTATTTAATTTTAAGTCTTACTAATTTGTATTTATAAAAATATTTAAAATTTACATATTCAGCATAAAATATTTGATATAAATATTTAGCAAATTAATGCATGTAATACACAATAATTTAGAACTTAAATAATTGAAACGAATACAGATAAGTACAATATTATAACAAATCATACAAGCAATAAAACAAGCATATAATGTCAATAAAACAAGCAATAAACAAGCAATAAAACAAGCATATATAAGCGCTTTGATAATGTCAATAAAAAGATTGATTTTTCAATAGCGTTTTATTTCTTGCTTCAAAATGCATTATTATCATCGTCAAATTAAATATAATCTACACAGTTTCCAGTACAGAAATGTTATTTTTTGAATTAGACAATAAAAAATTCTTAAAATGAAAATAAAAGCAATGCACAATGGATAAATTAGTTAGAATGATTGAAGTTCTCTTATGATGCAAGATCCTTCAGTATTTAAATACCCCAAATGTAAATGTAATTTTTAATATATTTTACAGTTTAAACAATTATAAAATGTTAGATATCTTCTAAACAAGAAGTTCAAAAAATTGAGCTATTTATGCAATTTTTGAATTTGTTTTCACTAATTGCAATTTAATTTTCTGTCATGAGCAAATATATATTAATGAAAAATACCGGTTTTAAATTTTATTTAAATGAAAAGTAATAAAAAGTAGGTGGGAAAATTACATTTAAAAGAGAACAAAGTTACTTATATTACAGTTAGGATTATATTTAAAATTCATTATTTTATAAAATTAATTTTTCTTGAAAATGCCTCAGAGAGTAATTTTAAGCTTCTAGATTCTCAAGTTCATTTGTCAGAATTATCCATTTACAATATTTGTTCTTTATATATAAAAGCAGTATGTGAATATGCTGTATATATTAAAAAAATAAACACTATGAATTAACATTTAGACCAGAGAACATAATTATGCATTAAAATCAGAAGACTGATGGCTTCACATTCATTCATTGATTTTCATCAAAAGCAACTCGAGTTCCACCAATCTTAGATTAAAATCAAATTCTCACTTAAGATATAAATTTTTTAAATCGGCTCTTTGAATGCATATTTAACAGAACCAAACGCAATGTGTCAAATAGGTTTGGATTTTTTAAAAGTCTTTCGATTGTCTCATATCTGCTGAGATTCCCATTTGATTTCCAACAGAAGTCATTCAAATTATCGAACCTCGTATAACACGGCATTGCAAATTTCAAATATTGCTTATGAATATGGTCGAGACAACAGTGTATATCAGCGTATAATGAATCGGGCAGGATATGATGATATTTTTCTAAGATCTTATTTTTAACATCTTTAAAAGGCTTTTCTATTAATTCAATTTGTCTGTTATATTCGTTTCTAAATTCAGCAGAAATGTAAATGATCACTGATACTTTCACCATTGCGATGTTCTTTAATGGTAGTAGAGTGGTGCGACTCATTTTAGGTTGCTTTAAGTTGTCTAACACTAGAAAATCCAAAGACCAGATAATGAGAGGAAAACGATATCACAACATCAAAATCTGGAAAAAAAGGAATAAGTTTATAAGAATATAATCATTTGGCAACATGAAATCAGAATCAACCATTAGCCGATTGATCCGATTATTACAGATCTTTAATTTGATTTGGGGACTAGAGATCTTTAACGGGTAATGGGGCTCAGAGTCTTGATATTTTCCTAAATTTTAGCTATTTCAATCTTCTCACACTGACTCCCAAATACCTAGAGAGAGATCAGCAAGACTTTTAAACTTCTCCCTACTTCAACAATTTTAGTCTTCTTATTCAAGGATCCCTTTTTCTGTGCACCCTTGGAAATAATTACATTTAATTACTCCCCATTTGCAATCGATTCTTACATCAATTCTAAGGTGTAACTGGGATGGGACAGATAGGGCATGTGGAAGGGAATGGCTCAAAAGTGCTAAGAATTTAAGAACGCCTTCGCGCTTTTATTATTTTTCACTCAAAGTCTTTAGACTTTAAAACATAGTTAAAGCAAAATCTGAAAAAAAAAATTAATGCATACGCTCAGCTTTTACAGTTTAATTTTGAGTCCTGGTTAGATTACCTTCCTAATCATTTTTTTAAACTTTTTTTTTGTTGACAAATTTATTTTTGCATCATTAATTGAAAAAAAATCAAGATTATGCTAACACAAATAATACTAAAATAAAACAAAAAAGTATGCCCTCATTTTTAAAAATATATATAAATAATTTAAAAATAAATAAAACATAATAAAGAAATTTTAATCGGCGTTATTTTCTTTTTCAAGTACAAGGCATGTTTATTTTTTATTTCAAATTTGAAAACGTAGTAAAAAGAAGCTGCAGGGAGGGTGGGAGGTTATGGTGCAAATTTACTGGAAAATAGGCGACTGATATTTCCAAATGCGTTCCGCACTTCTTAAGTCGACTCTGCATACAATAACATCAAGTGAGCGTGCAGCTGAAAAATTACTAGTAATTTAAACTACGCTCAACTTGAGTTTGATTTTATTCATTAAAAGAATATAAATTCTATAAACTCAGTTCTGAATACAATAATTTAAGTAACTCAAAAATGATGAAGTGCAACAATACTTGCTTTATTCTTAACATTAGAAACAAAAGTATAAATTCAAAAATTGTGAAGTCGCACTTCATTGAAAAGAATTTATTTTAAAAACTGAGTAAATTATAGATATTTTTTCTTAGTTTTCATACCTTTTCACAAATGCATTTAAGAATTATTACGGATAACACAACCAATAATGCGTTGTTCAATAAAAGTATGTTAGAATATTTTAAATGGAATATTGAATGGAAGAGATGCTGACCAAGGAACTTTCTGAAAGAGTTTTCCCATTATAAAATCAGAGATAAAAGCTTAACAATTAAAGGATGAATTAAATTGCATGATTTTTAATACATTTACAGGATTTAGATGGACAAAACTTTTTCATAGTTTGTATTCTACAGAAATTAGCTATAAATGCATCAAAAATTCCTTAAAGTTTTAAAGTTACCACTGAATATTAACGAAGCTTTAAAATTTAATCCACATGAATATATCTATGCTTAATCTTACAAGTATAAAATGAGAACTTCCATCGAGAAATCGAAAAGAATTATTACATAAAAAATAAACAGTAAGAATTAAAAGTAACAAAATATTTTTAAAAAAAAGTGTTAATAAAGTAATGCATTCTAGAATACATATACATGTATACCTGAAGATATTAAAATGACCAAACACCACGCGAAATAGGGATTGCTTTCCGAGATTTACTATAATATTAAAAGAATTGTGCATTAAAAAAGACGACTGCTCTGTAATCATCAATCAAACATTAGGGGCAGAGGTGTCTTCTCTTAGACAAATGGAAGAGACCAGTCATAAGAATAATATTATAACCCGATTTTGGCAATATATTTACTTAAATTTGAAGAAACACTTTTTTAATTTCGTGTGCTCTCCAATTTATTTTTGATTTACTATTCAACGAAATAATAATAATAAAAAATTAACAAGTCTAACTTTTTCAATATTAGTCAACTAAATAATAAATATAATAAAGCATCAAAGCCAGACACTGATCAGATGTGAAGTAGCTATGTTTACATTTTTATGTAAAGGAGTTGTTGTTTTGAAGTGAATATGTCTGAGAAAAGAATCAATGTGCGATGAGAAATATTTTTAAATAAAGAGACATTCTTTGAGCAAGCTTTTATTTATTATATTCTTTATATTGGTTAAAGTAAGATTAAGTTTATATTGTAAAACATTTATTATTATTTGCCTTACATTATTATTAAAATCCTATCTGCATTATATTTTCAGTTAAGAAATGATATTGTGCATTTGATTGGGATCAGTGATTCTTTTAATCAATTTTATTAAATTCGATATTTTATAGATAAATCAAAGAGATAAATATTTTCTCATTAGTAATGTTTCAATATTTGCTTTCTAAAAAATTTAAAAACATAAAAGCGTGAAAACTTTTGTTGGTATTTATATCATTAAGAAGTTCTCCAACGTATTTTACAGAAATTGAAGATATATAAATGCTTGTTAAAAAACTCGTTATTAAAAATCTAGGTTGAAATTTTATTATAATAAATAACTATTTGAATTATCTTGTAATAGCCCATTAATATTATAATTTTTTAAGTATCTATTTTCTTTTTTAAATATAAATTAAAGATGATATGTGAAAGTTATTATCAAGTGCACGAATAAATAGAATGTAGAATATTGCATTACTGAAAGTGGGGGGAGAGAAGAAATGATAAGAAGCAGACACTCTATGGGTTACTTGTTTGTTAAGTTTCCGTAATTATAATTTAATCTATTTAAAGCTGTATCATTTTTTAAAGAAATGTATATTTTAATTATTATATACATACAACTTTAACAGATGATAATGGTTAATTCTTTGTGTTTATGGGAATATAGATGTCAGTTTAAAATTTATTATATAAATACTGAAAATTTTTCATATGTCAGTCTTAACCATTATATGTTATTTCTTCAGGGTACCTTAATAATAGTTGAAATTAATTATTCATTTATTTATTCAATACCCAGGAGAACAAAGTTTGAACTGATTGTTCTAGGTATTTAAGAATAATGTCCATAATCTATTTTTTTTATCTTATTATGTTTTTCTTTTATCATAATAAAATAGTGTAATAGAAGAGTAACTTATTTTTTGTTTTTGGCCTGGCTATAGAAATTTTGTTTCATACAATATATTAGCATCCTTTTATGCGTTAATTAAAATGGTGTAACGATCTTTGACTTGCATTCTATTAAAATTGTAATAAAATAAAAGTGATATAACAGCAATGTATTTTATTGAAAACTAGCCTGCTTTGGCTACCAGCTGGTTCGCCAATCTTAATGTTCGTTAAAATTTTAATAATTAAATATTTTATGCAATTCCTACTTTAATTGCTTCTTCATCAAAATATTTTAAAACTTCAAATTTTGATAGTCATATAATTCACTCCTAATATTATAAAGGCCTTCAGTCATAACGTAATATGTATCTCTCTCTAATTTTCTGTTAGCTCCCATAGAATTTATACTTTAAATTAAAGTGGAAAGGATTAAGTTGCAATTAATATATAATATTTTTTACTGAAACAAAGTATTTTTTTGTAATATGATTACTGAAAATAGTCACTGAGCGTTTAAACTTTATGGGCACTAAAGAATATCTTACTTAATTTATGTAATATTTCAAGAATTTGTCCACAAAATTTTCTCAGATTCATCACGAGAAATCAATTAATCAACAATGTTTAATTTTAAATGCATCAAACACTAAGAAAATAAAAGGAATCGTTTAAAATAATCGGTTGAAAACAGGTTAAAAAAAAACTACTTAAAAAATGATGTACTTAAAACTATAAGCATATACAAAGAATATATAACATTATTACAATTTAATTACAAAAGCATGCAACTAACCTAAAAACAATTTAAATCAAGTCTGCAATTAGTCACAACAATCAGAACACAATGCGCATATGTACGGTAACGCAAATGCGTGAGTTTTTCTGCGCCATTTGGGATAACGCTATGCAGATTAGAAATTTTTAATTTCCTTTATTTTGTTTTATTTTAATTCAAAAATACTTCAGAATGAATCTCAAAGATCGATTAATTAATAATGTTTAATTTTAAATGCATCAAACTGTAAGAAAATAAACAGACTCGTTTGAAATAATCGGCCAAAAAATGTTAACCGTAGCCTCTTTAGTGTGGGGAAAAAAAAACCTGAAGCCTTAGTTATTTGATGGTGGGTATAATGAAAAGATTTTTTTTTGGTGGGAAAGTTAGTTTTTAATTAATAATTAAAATTCTAATTAAAAATTCAAAAAAGGGACCCCAGGTGCACATTCCCGACCTCCAAGGTATACATGTACCAAATTTGGTAGCTGTAGGTCAAACGGTCTGGCCTGTAGAGCGCCAACACGCACACATAATTAAAATTCTAATTAAAAATTCAAAAAAGGGACCCCAGGTGCACATTCCCGACCTCCAAGGTATACATGTACCAAATTTGGTAGCTGTAGGTCAAACAGTCTGGCCTGTAGAGTGCCAACACGCACACACACACATTGAGCTTTATATAAGTATAGAAGATGATATTTAGAAGATAAAAAAAAATAGCTATTACTTCAATAATAACTCCACCCTCCTCCCATCTTTGCGAAGTAATATTTGAATTTATTTTTATAATATAAATACATTTATTTGAAATATGTTTATATTTTAGTATAAGATTTTAATTTTATTTTACGATTAATTAATGATTGTATTCCTTTAGCTCTATAACATAAAGAAATGGCTTCATCGTCAAATAAACGACAAAGTAGTGATAACTTAAAAATGTCACCGGAGAAAGCTCGGAAACTCTTTGATGATGGTGGTGTCCTTATAGTCCTTAATCTTCCTATTGGCTCTGTTTTTGGAATTGACATGAAAATCTATCAAGTAGGAGAAAAGTTTCTTGGACTTAAAATGATACCCCCTGGCCTTCATTTTATACATTATAGTGCTGTCAGCAAAGATGGAAATGTTGCTCCTAGGAAAGGCTTCTTTTATTTTTTCTCTCCTCAGGAAATAGTTATGAAGAAATGGGACAACAATAATGAAGGTATACTTAATCTTATTTTATGAATACATTTTATAACTTTCATTTTAATATAAATGTGCATTTATTGTTATTTAGTTAAAAATTCCTTAAATCATGACATTTAGTAACAATATGTCATTTTTAATTGTGCAGTTTTTTCAAAAAGATATAAAAGAATATAAAAATATAAATAAAAACTCCTTTGAACATTTTTAACAATCTTTATTATTTACTCAAGCATAGTCAACAGGATTTATCTGTGCCAAAATTTTCAAATGAATTAAAAGAATTAAAATTAAATCCACGGTAAAGGCAAGTGAAATGAATGATGCAACAGTTCATTCCGTCACTGATGCTTTTCTCCTCAGCCAGCTGGCCAAATTGTTTCCTGTGGCAAAGCTTTTTTGCTGCCTTCTATCTTTGACCATGACTCTGAATCAAAAATTATTTTTACATATATATATATATATAGAGAGAGAGAGAGACATTCACCAGAATCAATAATTGCTAAAAATTTCAAATATATTGTGTAAATTCGCAATAATGTTTTCCTCTATAAAATATTTTTTAATTTCATATTTTTTGACAATTTGCTTATACTATTTTAGATCATTTTGTTCCTCATACTATGCTTTTATTTAATTTTCTATTTACATCTTTATATATCCCATTATATAATAAGTAAGAATAGTAATATTGAAAAATAAAGGCATATTTATAAATATTTTTTAGCATTGTTTCATTCTGAAATCAAGCCAATAATTATAAATATAACAAAATTTCAAAAATTTTATTAAAGCCAAACCTTATATGGAACTTAATAAGATAAAAATAAGCTGAAAAGGAAAAAAACTTAGGAAAAATAAGCTTGAATCTTCAAATCATCAATTAAATAAAGCACTAGGATGAAATATTACCAGCAATAGTAAAAGCAATTTAAATTTCACTTTAGCAATAAAGTATTTTATTGTAAAATGTGCTTAAATAATTAATAAAAATTAGTTGAAAATAAAAAATAAATAGATATTATTGAAAAAATAATTTTAAAATGATGCATAAACATTAGTTAATTTTTTCAATACTTTCACACGTTATCTCTGAAAATTGTCAAAATTTTGTTTAATTTTTTAATTAGTATTAAATTTTTAAGAAACTGCTCTGAAGAGCACATTCCGATCCTCAAAGTACATATGTACCAAGTTTGTAGCTTTGTATCATATCAACACAGTATTTGGCCTGTATAGCACCTATTTAAAAGACACATATACATTCATCTATCTTTATTATATATACCTCTCAACTCAGAATGAAAAACAATTGACATCATTGAATTGAAATTAAATCATTGAAAAAATATTTTATTTAGGTAATACAGTAATTTCAGTAATGTCTAATCAAAAAAGGTTAACATGAAACAAACATGAATCTGGTGATTGAAAGAGAATATTGAAAAAAGGAAACACATGTTAAGATCGGCTGTGATGTTGAGTCTAATTTCTTGATTTATCATTCTGGGAAGTAGGGAAATTCATTAAGAAATTTGATCTAGTTACAGTCTTTTAGATAATTAAAAATAAAAAGTGATGGGACTCAAAGTTTAATTTTATTTAAATAATGAATCAATGATGGAAAATTAAATTTCTTGCATATATGCATAAATCAAGTAAATGTAAAAAAGGTCATTTTAAGAAGAAAAAAAATTCTAACTCTTTTAAATTTACTTTCATTTTGCAATCTCTTTGTTCTGGCAGTTGCAGTATTACATTATATCCATTAAAATTAATATTAAGATGTGCCCAAGACCATTATTATGAAGAGAGCAAAAAGAGCTTGTCTTAGTTGCAAAAAAAGAAAGGAAGAAAAACCACAGATTCTCTTTTTAATGGAATACATTATTCAATCTAAATTAAATTATCGATATTTCAAAAGGATTTGCTAGCAAGATGCAATTTCCTGCATTTTTAGATAATCATGTTATAAAAAGAACTTGAATGGATGTAGTTTAAACAGATTTAGAGAAATAAAAGAATTTATTATTAAATAGAGTCAAAATATAAAAATAAAATATTAAATAATGACAATTAATAAAAAATGATTGAATTCAGTAAATAATTAAAATTTTAATTAAATATTTCTGATCAATATTGATTTCTGAATTATTTTTGCTAATTTATATTAAAGAATCTCTAAAAAGCATTCATTGTGAATGTTTCTACAACTCTTAATGAAACTCTATGTTGTTCCATTAATAATTTGGATGTGTGTTTTAAGAAGTTATTCTAATTAATAGAAAAATAAGAATCCTAATTAATATAAGATGAAGAATTTGTACATAATGACAGTTGAAATAAAATTATATAAGATGTTTTTTCCCCTAAATTTTATAATGCACCAACTGGGTTTCTTTGCTCAGCTGTGCATAAAGTTACTTAATAAATTCTGAAATAAATTTAAAATTCTGTAGAATTATGTGACATGGCATCTCATCATTCTTCACATATTTTACTGTCAATAGATTTTTGAGTGTCATTTATTTCTGAGTAAATATGTATTTGTGTATTTTTATAACTTCAAAAATTAATTAAATCATAAAATGTATTATCATAGATAATTTGCATTTACATTTGTGAAGTAATTTTTCTTTATCTGCATAAGTTATTGCTAAATATTAGATGATGATACATTTTTAAGGGCTCTCATAATATATGTTTGAGAGTCAAAAATATATATTAATGAGAGATAATTTATCACCTATTGAGCCATTGATATATCTCTATTTTTTAAGATATACTGATTTTTTTATTGTATTTATTTAAATTAAAATCTTTCTTGAACTTGTTTTTTCCATTTCATACTTAATCTCAGTGTGTGTAAAAAAAACTAATGAAGTGTTCAAAGATTTGCTTAGTGAAAATGAAAATCCTAATTATCTTTTGCAAATTTTTATTAGATGAGTTTAAACACCAATAAGATTAAAAATCTAAAAAAATTCTTAAATAGAATAAAAATAGAAACATAACTTTTTTTAAAGCTTTTTGCAATCTTTTATTAAATAATTTTATTTATCTTCATTATTAAGAAATTTTTTATATTGTAGAATACATTAAAAATTAATTAATAATTAAATAATTAAAAACTTATTCATACATTAAAAAAGTATTATTTGTAAGTGTTATTTTATTTTAGATTTAAACAGTATGGCACCATCAGGAGAAGAAAAACAAAGAATACGAGAAAATTTGCCGCACATAGATAAAAATCTTGGTCCATACCCTTATCAAATACTGAAACAGTGGACTCGTCTGACATGTAACATTTCTGGTAAGAGTTTTTGAAAATATTATTATTTTAATATGATTTCAGTCACTTTCAGTATATTAATTAGGTACTTTTGATACAAATTCAACTCTTCTATTTGATTGCAACTGAAGAAAATTTAACTTTTTTTGATGAAAGAAAGTTTGATAATTTCTTTTTTATCACTTATTTAAATATTATTATTATTTATAATCTCTTTCTCAAACATTTAACCAACTCTAATTATGGGAAAACATGGAAGGGAAAAAAATATGTAACAATTGTGAAATCAAATTATTTAAAGTAAAGAACTTTGATTTGACATTTTACATTATTTCTATAGAGATAAAAAAATGTTCAAAATGAAAAATGATAAAAGTTTAGGCCAATTATAAATCATCATTTTAGTTGATTAAGAATAATATCTGTTATTTGTAAAATTTCAAAATATGAAAAATATAAAAATTATCTTTTGAAAAGAAAGAGATATTTGTGACAAAGTATATTATTTTACCAATCCAGAACATGTATTTTTATTCCTGGTTTATAATAGTGTGTGTGTGTGAAAGAGAGAGAATTGGTTTATTTAGATATTTGTAAAATTCTTGTAAAAAAAACATGTATCCATAATTAAGACAATAACCAATTACTGTTGCTGTCATTAGGGAAACCAGAAATAATTTGTGTAGAAAAGCATATTAAGCATTTAAGAGACTTTTCCTTCTGCTTCATAATTTTAGATGAAAACTATATTATCTTGCTGCAAGTTTGAAATTAAAGTGAGCTAGGGTTATTATATTCTTGCTGTCTTGCATTACAGCTTAATATTGCTGTCACTAAATAGATAAACCAGTTATACAGAACATTGATTTCAGTATTCATTCATTAATGGCCAAAAAGTATATTTTAAATTCTGATTTTATTGTGATAAATTATTTTGTGTAAACAATTATTAATCTATTTCAGTCATCTCCAGTTAAAGGATGCATTAATTAAACTAAGTTGTGATAAAATTCAATGTATCTTTCTTTCCTTTCTATTGGAATTTTCAAGAAGAATTTATCAAATTATTTTAGTTATGAAGTAAACTATCATATGTCATCTTTAACATTTTTGTAAATTTATAAAGTTTCAGTTTTTAGAACTTTGATATGTTGGCATAAACAAAAAATGGCATTATGAACAATTTAAATGAATAAAAAAAGCAATTGTAAAATATGATTTGGATAATTAAATTTTAAAGAAATTCAAATATATCTCAAAAAAATTTAAGTTCACATTGATAATCATTAAATTAATTGTTATTAGAATTAACAGATAAGTATTCAAAACCATTCACATTAGATTTCATTGTGAAATATCTAATTAAAAGTAAATTGTTTATTTTAAATATGAAGGCATTTAAAGTAATCTCTTTATTTGAAAATACTCAGTCACTTGAAAAATGTCAGTTATAAAAAGTAAATTAATATTAATTCTAATTCTCATTACAACTTGGTGAATGATGCTGTTCACTATTATAATTCAGAATTAGAATTAAAAAAATATTGAGAATTTTATTGAATAATGTATAACTGCCCCTGGGGTAGTTGAAAAAAAGAATACCAAAGGAGGGGAAAAAAACAAACAAAAAAACCTGATTTTTTTTTCTCTTTTACTTCCTTTGAATGTTTTCATTGTTAGCCTTTGAGTTTGAGATACTTATTATTGAATGAATGAGTTTAATGTGATTATGAGAAATAATTTTTTAGTTTTTATAAAAGATGTAAAAGTGTTTCCTACAAAATTTATAATGTAAAACTTTAAAAAAATGTATCATGTAAAATTAGAGAAAAGACTATTTTTGATGCATATAAATAATAAAAGAATTAAAATATCACAGTAATTTACTTAAAATCAAATGATTATTTTGACTTATTTTAATAACATTCTTCTTTTTTTCTTCTTCTGTTATATGTATATATGTTTTGTTTAATACATTTTATTTATATATATATATATATAATGTAAAATTAAAAATAGTTTTACTTTATATTAAAAAAGCAAAATGTTCTTATTCTCAGCATTGAATTGAAAAGAAGCATACAGTTAAATAATTTCTTTTTTCTCTTTATATACTTATATATTAATTTCTTTTTCTAGATTCCCTGGTTAATCGATTGCAACCAGAATGTGGTTCTGTAAGTTCTGTTACAGAATTTGTGCCTCAAAATTTTCCAATTGAAGAAAGTACTGAACCAGACAGCACAACAGAAAGACGATTTCAAACCTTAGAAGAAAAATACCTTCCTAACATGAAGCAGGTACCTGGTACTGAAATCAGATTCACAGAAATACCTAAGAACAAGTAAGAGACTTTGACAATTACTAATGTCTTTTACATTCTGTCAAGTATTTTATTGTGATAACTTTTACATTATATTCAAAATCTCTTTAATAATATAATGGCTTTTACTTATAAAATAAAGTAATTATATCTCTATTTACTCTTATGTTTGTGTAAAATTTTATTCTTTTCGTTGTATATATTCAAAATGCTACAATCACTATCATTATTCTATATTTCCATTATAATAATGATCCAATAATTTACTTGTAAACTATTAAAGATATATATAAATAATTCTGGTTGGAAAAATGCTCTAAACAATGTAAAGTATTATATTTCATATTGTTTGAGTCAGTAACTGTACAGCTACAAAGATTATAAAAATCTAAATTTTTACATAGTAGGCTTATTCTATGAGTCATAATAGTAAAATGTTTTTGTCATTGTAACATTTAAAAGAAACAAAATTGAACATTTTTGTGACTATGAAGACCTGAATATCTCTATTTTGGAACTTTTCAAAGGGCAGATTGAGGAAGATCCACTAATCAAAACAGCACAATCAATCATTGACTTTCCTATAATAATAAAATTCAAGCTTTGGTTAATTTTGATTGCAGTAGACAGATATTTTTTTTATATATTTAAGATGTTAGAGTGTTAAAAATATTCTACTAAATATGACTAATAAGGATGAAAACTTATAAAAAAGATTTTTTTTTCAGCATTTATTAATTTAAACAACATAAAATGTATTTCCTTTGAGAATTTTTCAATGAAATGTATATGCAATGGTTTAGCAAAAATTAGCTATAGGGCAATGATTAGAGTATAAACCCTGTTTGATGAATAATTAAAGTATTATGTTTGCCCAGCTAAAGAATTTGATAGCTAAATATTACAAGAAGTAATAATTTAGAATATATATTATTAGCCATTAACTGTGACTTTGTTCATGTGGAAATTTTGATGTGTATGCATGAGAACTGACGATCTGATCAAAATGTAAAATGTTATCAAACCGCATCATTATAGTGTTGTTGAAAGCAAAGTCTGATATGATATAATCAAGAAATTTGTAACTGATTGAAAAATGTCTATGGGAAAATTTCAACATTTATTTTTATTCTAATACCATAGTGTATACAACAGTAAGCCCTGATTTGGCCCTGGGATTTGTTGATCGTCATTTTAAAAGTCAATTTTAAAGGAAATTGCAACCCCTTGAAACAAAATTTCAAGTTGTTTGGAATAACAGGTATACTGTTAATTAAAACGCTGTCTCCTTTAGCAGCTCTTGTAATAATGGTAGCTTTTATAATATTACTGCCAAACTCTATCATACAAAGCCTTCCTCCAGTCTAAATATGATATCTTCTTACAAAGCGTCCTTGTATGTATCCCACAACTGGAGGAGCTTTGACAGTCTGCAAGTGCTCACTAAAATTGCAAACAGGTCTTCTACCTACTTTCATAGGCCAAGCTTTATTACTCCTCTTCAAAAGATTAGATTTGTGTTTTCTGGGCATTTCGAAAAAGTATCAAATAATAACAAATTAAAGAATTTAAAACTAACCTAAAAAACCGATGTACTTAAAGCTATAAATAAATTTATTAAAAATATATAATAAAACAAAATGGAAAATTAAGTCTGTATTTTTCTAAAATCAAGTCAAGTCTATTTTATTTATCGAGTTTAAGATAGCTACAACAGTATAATACAAATAATTTTTAAACTTTTAATTAAAATGAAAATACATTTGTCAACAGTCAGAACACACTGTGCATGCGTGAATTTTCTTCGCCAGTTAGGGTAATGCAATGCAGAATAGAAATTTTTTATTTCCTTTATTATGTTTTATTTTAATTTACAAGTACTTCAGAATGAATCCGAAGGATCAATTAATTAACAATTTTTAATTTTAAAGGCATCAAACACTAAGAAAATGAAAAGAATCATTTGAAATAATCGATCGAAAATATCTTAAGCCTTGCCTCTTCAGCGTGGGAAAGAAAAACAACTGAAGCCCTACTCATTTGGCAGTGGGGAAACAAAGAATTTTGGTGGGAAAGTTAGTTTTTAATTAATAAAAAATTAACTAAATTAACTGGAACAAATAGTGGCCTATGTCTTAGTCCAGACTATAATCTATCTCTGTGCTAAATTTCATCCAATTCCATTCAGCCGTTCTGGCGTGATTGACTAACAAACATCCATCCATCCATCCAAACTTTCACATTTATATAGTAGTATAGATTGATTATTGTAACTTCGTGGTTATATTTGATCGTTATATACTTAGCACCTTCCTTGATATCATTTGGAAGAGTATGTGTGTGTGTGGAGGAGGGAGGGGGGTTCTTGAATGACCTTTTTGATAATATCCTTAAATCTATCTCAAGTGTTTTCTGAAAAGGAATCACTTTCCTCAAGTTAATAATAATTTCTAAAACAAGAAGCATAGTTTTGTTTTATAAACTCTGAAATAACTTTTTTTTAAAGATACCCTAAATTTAATATATAGCTTGAAAGGCCATCTTTCAAATCTAAAGGGAATTGTTAGAGAAATAAGTGCCATCTTTCAAATCTAATAATGCAGAATTATTGGAAATTTTTTATTTATATTAGCCTATTTACATTCCAAATATTGTGCTATATTGTTTTTAAGCTGGCCTGTCTCTCTCCTTTTCAAAATTAAGCACTTTTCATGACATTATGCACCCTGCCATCAAAGATTCCCATCAAAGTTTTAAGTAGAATTTAAACTATTTAGTACTCATTAAGAAAATTTTAATGTCAGCTCTTAGCTATGTTTAAACTACACATGCAGAATATTCATGAAATGAAATAGAATGAGAAAAGAATTCAAAATTAGTAATCCTTTAAAAATATTTCCATAAAACATTCCATTAAACTGTTAAAAGCAACTAAGGTTCATTCTCAGATATTCACTAGAATATAATAATTGGAATAAAATGCTAAAAATTGAGCTGTTCAGGCTACAAGGGGGGGGATGTAATTTAAGGAGTAGTAGCTGCAATGTATATTATATCTATCTAAATATGTTAATATGGCATATATCTGTAACAATATTAACAGAAATAAGCTCTTTAAAACAACGTTTTTAAAAATCATGAGAAACAAAAAAAGGGACACTGAAGGAAATTTATTGGAATGAGTATTCAGTTTATAGGAAATCTGTTTAATCCTACATAGTTGGCATTACACAAAAAATGAAAAAAAAAGTTAAAAAATGAAATACCAAACTAAAAATTAAATGAGTAGCTTAATATATGAATCAATTTTGAGCACTGGACAATAGCAATGCATTAAATCCAAGTAATCACAAGTCAAGTAGCACTGTGAAATGAGTTGTTCTAAATTTTATAATAGTTAATATTTCATCATACTGGAGGATGAAATATTAATTTGAAGCCATAGATTTTCTGTGATCTTGATTTCTTTTAAGATTCTTTTTAATATCTCCAACCATTTGAAAATTATTATTTGTTGGACGAATCCAATTTCAACAAATTTTAGTTTTCATATTAAAAATATTTCTGTTACATCTAATATTTAAAATTTTTAAAAATATATATTTTTAAAAACTTTTATTTACCTGAGTTCAGAGTCTATCATTCTTTTTCTTTTCTTTTTTTTAAAAACTCTTATAGATTTCTTGCCCCCTGTAAATTCTTTCTGTAGAGGTTTGGGTAAAGGTTTGTTCTGATTTACAGAAAAATGTGTAGCATAAACTATTGAAGTTAGGAAGTTATTCTTCTTGGGTTTTAAAGGACCACTAAGAATGCATTTTTCAAAATTTTAATTAAAAAATAGAGATAGAATTTTCACTTGTTTGGCAAAATAACATTAAAAGATATTATTGCACAAAAATTCTTTTGGCACCATCTGAAAGATTTAAAAAAAAGTAGCTTTTTAATGATATCAATTTTATTTGAATGAATGCATTTTTTCTTCAGTTCTAATAATTTTGAAAAATTAGTTTTGTACATAATTTGTAGCAATGAATTTTATTGTAATGCAATACAAAGTAATAATATTGCTTCATTGAATCATTGAGTCACATGATTTTAAAACTGTTAACATCATGACAAAAAAATTTTTAATTTAATTTAAACAGAAAAACTTTAAAGGAATTTATTGAATAAGATTCTTCACTTGATAAATGTTGTTAAATTTTGAGGCAGTGTGATGTATTGTTTTGCACACTGCCTTCAAAAAATAGTTTTTGAAAATCTATGAGTTTCTGATTGCTGAGTTGGTATCTTTTTGTTTTCCTTAATATGTTTTCGTTATTTATTTACACTATGATTTATTAAATCATCATTTTCATTTCTTCATAAAATAAATAATCACATTTCTATAATTCTTCCTAAAACTAAAGTAAGAAAATTTTATTTATTTTTGAATATTAGTTAAAAAGAAGGTTTATATTAAATTTTCAAAATGTGAACATTTGAAAAAGCCTTTTACTACAGAAGTAAAAAGCAATAAGATATTTTATTATTATTATTATCTAACTATTTCTAAACTCTGCTGTTCTTTTCTATTAAAAATTTTTTATCTAAAAAATCTTAATTAGAATATAGTATTGTTCTATCTTCAGTTTTGTAGCAATTTTGCCAAATTTATTACGATAGCCATCCTAGAATGTTTTAATTTTTAGTTTTATAAGAAAATGTTCTAGATCACTAAATATGATGAGTTAAAATTGGAGGCAATCAATATTGAATTGAATAAAATCTTATTTATTGCAGCATATATAAAAAAGTAATACAAAATTTTTGGTCATGCTGTGCTTCTGCATCAATGATGTCATATTCAGAAAATGACAATGGATACATAAGATGTATCCATCCAAATTAACTGGTAATTTGTTAACTTTTGGAAATATTTTTTTATTTTTCATAATCATTTTTAAGTTTTTGCTAAAGCCAAAAAGACATAAATTATTTTACTGTAGAAGAATATTAAGCTTTTAAAAATACACATTAAAATTTTAAAATTTTTTTAAAAAAATAAACTATAAGAAAATATTATAGATGAATTATTACAAGATAATGAAACATCATATGCTTTTAAATTATGCTGGTGTATGTATGGATGCATATACTAAAGTGCTTCATTTTTTCCTTACCAAGGTGCTTAAAAAGTGCTTAATTTCTGCAACAGTTTCTTCTGTGCACTCATAATAGGATGTCTTGGATAGAGAGAACTACTGTGAATTATTTCTAAGTCAGAGTTGTTTGATGACTAAGTTTAAGCCTTAAATGTTTTATTGGTATGAAACCTGATTCCATTAGAGATCCATTGCATGTATGCACACAGTTTTGTATAAAGTGCATTAAGACCAAAAAAATCATTAGTGTGATATAAAAGTTCCGAAAGGGCAATTATAATTCAAATACCATACTTGCCATTTAAAGTTATTGCTTATCCCTTAGAATTATATAATTAAGCTAAAAGAGAATTATATAGCTTCAAAAAGAAATACTTATTTAACAAAGTTGATTTAACTGCTTGAAACCATTCTTTGATTTTTAAGATCTCTGATTTAGCAACACTGTGGAAATAATAATAAGTTATTGCAATGTTTTGAGTAAAAATAAAATAAATATTTATTTTTTAAAATAAAATAAAAAAATATTTTTATTATATTTTTCATATATACTTAAAATGTATTTGCATTTATATTTTTCAAAATATATGTACATGCATATTCTATTATCTATAAATGAATATTTATTCTTTCTTTAATAATAAAATACAAACTCAACATTAAGTATCTGTGAAAAGTTTTATTATTATTATTATTTATAGATATCCTGATGGGGCTTCAGCTGCTCAAATAACTATGCATAACATGGATTCAACTTATGTGTTAGAAAAACTGTTAGAACATTACCAAAACAAAGAAGACATACTGGGAGAACTACAAATGGCTCATGTTTGTTTTCTGATAGCTCATGTCTACGATGCTTTTGAGCATTGGAAAAATCTGGTTCAAGTATTTTGCTCTGTCGATGCAGGCCTGCAAAAGCATGAGGATTTAATGAAAACATTCCTCACTATTTTGCATTATCAACTAAAAGAAATTCCTTCTGACTTCTTTGTTGATATTACTTCGAGTAATAACTTTTTAGTGAATACTCTTCAAGTTTTCTTTGAAAATGTGAAAGAGAGTAATACTAGTGAACAATTCAAAAAATTTGTGGATAACTTCAGGAAGAATCTAACAAAGACATTGAAGTGGGATTTTGAAACAATACCAGATGATGAGCAGCCAGTTGTTGTAGAACTCTGAAAGTTCATTTGTGTTATTTCTTGTTGTTCTTAAAAACTATTTGTTTTTATAATAAAATTATGTAAATATTTACATTCCCAGAAAAAGCTCTTTATTGTTTTTTCTCTGTTAATTTCTTTTTATAAGAAGGGAGAATATGTCTAACTATCTGTTACCACTCTACATGGCAGACTGTTTGAACTGAAGCTAATGAATTTTGGACAAATATACTTTGATAAGTAAAAATACCTGCCTTGGAAAAGTTTTAAAAATTTTAGATTCAAATTGAATTAATTAAAAATTTGAAAATTTTCCACAATAAATTTCAAAATTATTATTGCACAACACTGATTTTAGCACTGTTTTAAAATATTCAAAAAAGTAGTTTGGTTGTTGTTAAATTAGGATACAAATTTGGTCTAATTTTGAGATAAATTTTAAATTTTTATTTATTTATTTAATTTGCAATAAATTTTTAATAATTGCATTTTATTCTACTATTATGAAAGCAAAAAAATTGAAAATTCTTTTTATATATTCTTATTTTTGTAAGTGTTATTATGAATTTTTGCTTTCTGATTTTCATTTATTCATTTTTTTTTGTGATGTCTAAAAAAATCCACTAAAATATAAAATATGGTCAGAATTAAATTCTGAATGATTGTATTTGTTATTCTTTCAATAATTTATTAGCATATATAAATAGAGTTGTTCTTGCTCAAGAAATACCAATTAATTGCACTGCACCAATTTAGTATTGGAATCAACAGTATATGAGGAATTAAAAAGTGAAGTTACACCACTATGTAGAATAATGTGCAATTAGAAAATAAATAATATTAATAGTTATGGTTTGCATACGATTTTTGACTTGAATTTAATGGAGAATGTTCAGGCTAACAAAAAGTATAGTTACTGAAATGGAATAGTAAATTTCTATCCTAATTTGAAATTTAAAATATTTTGCTGAAGGAATCAATAACATCAGATATCTAAAAATGCCAGATCTATCTGCAATAAAATGCAATCAAAATTGCAGTCGAACCTAGTTGGTTGTCGAAGTCAGACTAGTATCCCATAAAATTCAGTGGCATGTTTAAGCATTTTGTATCTCTGCATTATACCTATGACCCTTCTTTTAATAAAATGACCCATTTTGTTTCACATTTCAACATGTTTTTAACTCAGCATGATGTTAATGATTTAATTTAATAAATTGTGCATATATTTTTATTTCTTTATTATTATAACTCATGGCAGTGTAGTATCTACACTTATTATTGATGCAGACACTGGGTGTTTATAAATGTTGTTATAACTAGCAGAATGTAATGAAACAGATAGGAATATAACTAGTGATTTTTAGCAAAATGTTATTATTATTTTAATATTTTATACTTCAAAGAATTTATTTTTTACAAATTTATTTATTTTGCAATCAAACCAATAGTGTACTTTTAATCAATTTCCCTATGGCTGTCTTCGGTCTAGAGTTATAGGCAGCTGCCTGATTGGAAACCATCAACTGATTAAAGTTATCATAATATTTGATAGTTATTTTGGATTATTAAATAGATTTATGGCCAATATTTGATTTAATGATCAGTGATAAAATAATATTGATTTTTAAATTAAAATAATGCTAACTTACTGAATAGCATTTTGTTTAAGTAATAAAAATCTTTTATGAAATCCTGGGCTTAATTTTTTAAAAAAACCTTATGCATTTACTTTTTATCACAAATATTGTCATATCATTCTTAATAGAACCCTTCAAATAAAAGCCCTTTTTTTAAAATGAAAAATCTCTAAATATGATTGGGGGTCATAGTGACAAACTTTAATTCCAGGATCATAGGACTGGTCGTTTATTGAGAATTCGACTTGAATGTGGGCACTATACACACTAAATCTTCTAGGTATTTAACTTATCTTAGATAAACCTGTGTTACGTATTTTTAAGAAACTGAAATAATAATAATAATAATAATGCTTTTAAAGCAGTCGATGTTAATAAAATATTTTGTCATTTTCTGAGTTTCAAACATGCCAATATTATTGTGATATATTGATGAGAGTTGGATATTGATAAGCTATTCATTTTATCAACGAATACCAGATACATTAGAAAATATGCCCATCTAGAGAGACTGTCATCCTTTTAACAATATTTCGAATATTATCATAGATTAATAATGAAAATGGCTATAGAAAATCTCATATAATTAAATACCAAGAAGCAAATTAGATGTAATTAAGTGAACAATAAAATGAATAAATTTATGCAAAATGCGTTTGAGATATTTAAAAAAGTTGTAGAATTATTATATAAAAAAATCAACCGATCTCGAGGATAAAAGTCGATTTCGGAAACGCTGCAATACAATTCCAAATACTAAATAAAAATACTGCTGAAGTAAAATAGTAGCAATAATAGTAGTAGAAGGGAAGTAGTAGCAACAATAATAGTGAGGCTATTATGAATAAACAGACCTCAGTTCCTTAACCTTTGCTGCAGTACCGCATAAATAAAATGTGAAATTTGCGATTTCATAACTACATATTGTTCACGGACACTCAAATTAAAATTAATCATAAGCAATGTATTGCTGAATAGAACATTAAAAAAATACTGCACAGAATAAAAGGAAGAATTCAGTATTATCCGTATGCGCGATCATAAACATTTCCAGGTTCTGTTCGGGATAAAATACAAACTAACTTAAAAAAAACTAATTATTTTTCATGTTCTTATTTATAATTCGAATAAAGAAAGAAAATAAAGAAGCTGTCTGAATCACTACTCCAAAACAATTTCGCTCGACAGTTCTTATAACTGATGGTTTTTTTTAATTGCTTCATATTCGTATTTATAATTACGTTATAAAATCTTTCAGGCGAATCTATATCTATTCAAATATAGTGTTCTACTATAATCTTTCGTCTGATTGAAAGAGCAAGGTATAATTTTTTTTTCTTCATAATTTGCCAAAAATATGTTTTTGAAAGTAAATGATACTTTAAAGAAAATCAACAATTGATAAATTTATTGCTTCCACGTTGTTTTCTATTTCTAATTACTGCGTATCAAAATAAGTTTTTTTTCTCCGAATCTGATGGATTAAAAATAATCTCTTTTATATCAATATACATTGCCAAAGTTAAGAAGAAAAATTCTGTACTGTTTCCATTTTTAAAAAAATTAAATAAAGCTCCTTTCTATTTTTTTTTTTTTTTTTTCTCCACAAAATCTTCTTACTGAACAATTTGCGACGAATCTGGACCGAAGAAATAAAAATCATTATTGTCTTAGCTAATCTGAAAATCTTTAATCGTTTTTGTTTCGTTGAGAGAAAATAAGAAATAGATTAGATTTAGTCTTTATACAAAAAAGAAACTCATTCAAAGGTTCAAAAGAAAATTCATCGAAAGATTTAAAATTCAGTGAAGTGTAGTTTCATAAAATTTTGAAAATAGTAGAAACAAAAACATAGGAAATATCTAAGCATTTGCAGAAAACTTCATTCGAATCAGCATTAGACTTACATTAGAACTGTCATTTATATTCAAGACAATATTGAAATGAAAGAAACTATTTTTGGAACGGTCAGAAGAAACATTCTATAAAACAGGAAATGGATTACTCCAGCATAGTCGTAAAATGCAGATCATCAAAATTTGAGAAATTTCTTTCTTCCCTTTTTTTCCCCCTCCTTGTTTTTTATTTTTACAAATCGTCCCCCCAAAAATTTGAATCAACCTTTAAAAAAAAAAATTCTATGACGGAACTTTTAAATATGATAGGTACTCAAATTTGAAATTGCTATCTTGCAACCTAGTAACTGAGCAAGTTTATTTGAATTTCGATTACGTTTTTATTAATAGCATTTCCCTTGTGGAACACATTTTTATCTTCGATCTTGTAAGACATTATTATATTTCAAACAGTTTTATTTCTTTGAAATTTATTTTTCAATCGAATGATGATTAAATTGTGTAGACGTAATTATTAAAATCTCTTCAAATTATTTTTAGATTTTAACTGAATTTTCTTACAACTAGTAATATTTAAGGATTGACTAGTTTAACTTAACCAATTATTTCAAAAACTGATAACATTCAAACATTTCAATGTTATCAGTAACATTGGAATGTTTGGTTACTAATGACATTCAATAGGTTATCAGTAGTTAAGAAGTTAGCAAATTTTTTGGATATTTTACATAAGTCTTAGCTATGAAAACAACGAAATGTACTGACAGATGATAAAATGCAACCATGCTTTATCTTGTATTTATTCCTTTAAGATAATATCAAGTTTTAGTTTTAAGAAAAATTCATAACTGTCTTCAGACAACGAGGAGAGAATTTTTTTGCAGTGGATTGAGGGGCATTGACCATCGATTGACCATTAGGCCAAATAAGTACTTGCTTAGGATATCAAAGAATGTCAGGGAAATTTTACATTACTGAATTTAACATAAATCATGGGCCATAGATTGGCGATATTTCAAATGATGCAGCTGCACTAGGAATTCTCATTGCCGTCAAAAGCCAGTTTGTGCTTATACATAAGACTTCAAGGATAATTTTTAAGATGAAATACAGCAGCTTCGTTCATATTTGCGAGCTTTAAATTCAATACCACAAGAAATATAAAAAACAAGATTTACTATGATTTTCTAAATGCAGAAATTGTTTTTCATTCATTTTAACGTTAAGGGTCGACCCCCGGGGGGCATCTCGAAAAGAGGATGAGATGCTTCCGGTATGGTGGTTGGATCTTGTCACCTTGGAAAGAACACAAAAAAGGTGGGAGATCTCGCTCCTCCCACCGATGACGGGACGAATTTCCTTCGAAAATGGTTATACCGTGGCCGTTGACGGCCCTTAGGACTCAACCACAATTCCCGCCAGTGTTGCTATTGCGGCGGCCCGGTCATTCAGTTTTCTTTATCCGTATGCCTTCAGGTTGGTCGGAGAGTCAGTGAGATGACTTAATGTTAAGGATCACAGATCACTTAGTTGAATGTTCATTTTCTCAATTGAGGTATGTTAAAAATCCGATAGAACAACTATGCCACAAGACCGGCGAATAGAAACAGATATGATCCAATAGATTAATTTCAAGGATCTGCTCTTAAATTAAAAACCATCTTTTAAATCACGTTGAAATTAAAAACCAGTTATGGTCTCCACTAAGTTTTCTCGCATACTACCTAATACAAGTATCATTTACTGTTCTCTTCCACATAAAAATTGTGATCCTTGATCAAGTCCGAAACGTCACGAATGTTTATTTTCATAGACCTGTGCGATCTTTTTATGCTTCGTAATACAGTTAAAGAAAAGCGGAATATGTGTTTTGAAAGACCTTGTCTTAATCTATATAGCGAAGTTTTTCACATAATCATTATTTTAATTACAAGATCAAATATGGAATTTCGTTTAATTAAGTCGTTTCGTTTTTTGAGAAAACGCATTTTTGTGCTTGAGAAAATACAGAACGACATGCTGTCCGTCCTTTTGCAGATTTGATTCAAATTTTAATAATAATCAACACTTTAGATGGTAAAATTGTGTATCAAATTTAATTTATCTAAATCATTGCAGTTTCGAATTATCACGTATCAAAATTACCGCAGCTGAAAATATAGACCGTCGGACGGTCAACCCTTTGTTAGATTTGGTTCAAAATTTAATATGGATTTACACCTTAGAGTCTAAATCTGCATACCAAAATTTATTAATTTATCTCTTCAGGTTTTTGTTATTATCGTGTTCACTCGGAAAGCTAGTCAAACAAACTTCATGTGAAAGATTTCGTTCAAAATTTGATAGAAATCTACAAATGTGATGTAAAGGCTGCATGCCAAATTTCATACGTCTTGTGCTAAATCTTTTCTTTTCTTTTATTTTTTTAATTCTGACACTGTATTCACAGACAGATGTCTGACAGACTAATTCCAAAAATATATTTAACGGATTTGAGGAGGTTTGAAGCATGAAGATTCCTCAAAAGTTAGGTAGACGTTTTTACAATACTTACTATAGTCTGTTACACTTTGTGTTTGTATACTTCGTATACGAAAAAGTATAAAAGAGGAGAAAACTTTTTAAAAAAAATACGTCGAAATATTAAAAGATGTAAATACTTTCTTATTACTGTAAGTTTACTTCATTCTTATAACAAGTTTGATTTATTCTATAAGCAAAATGCTATTCTATATTTTATTGTTGTTTATGTTTTGAATTCATAAATAGAGAGTCATCTAAGTTTTAAATGCTTAGGGCATTTAAAGACTTTCATTTGACCATGGCTGGACTACTAATAAATGATTGATTTTAAAACTTGGCACAAAGAAACACTCATGCTCCAGAATTGTACCCAGCGCTTGCTTTTATATACTGCTACTGTATTCTTTCTTTCTTGAAATTCTTTTTTTAAAAAAGAATTATACTATTCAAATTTTCCACAGAAAGAATTCTATGTTATGTAAATATTTGCTAATGACGCCGTAAAATTCTGATAACATTGGGAAAATAAATAAGAGGGCACCTAAATAGTTTTTTGTTTATATGATTTTCTTTTAACAAGAAAACTAGATTTTTAATTTAGATTTTCTTTTACAAAGAAATGAATATTATTCATTGTAAACTTAGTACACTAAGAAGTAAAATGTGATATGAAATTTTCAGCCACGAATGGTTTCCTAAATGGCGTAAAATCAGGGAAAGAACACCGACCTCCTTTCTTATTTCTTGCATTATCATCAAAGTAAGGCCTTGACATTTAGCCAAATATTTCTTTCTGGTTTCTCTCCCCTTCCCCCATTTAAATATTTTCTCTTCACTTGGGTTCAATTACTTCAGCTTTCTCACCATTTCGTTTCCCGATGTCATAGCTCAAATTTAATTTTGTCTATTTTCTTTCATTATTTGTCAATATCAGGATAACAATCTATCATTACTGTTAAAGAAAAATAATATTCAATTTAAAATGAAAAAAAAAATGTTCATTTACATTTTGCTTTTTTAGTGCTGCAAAAACAGAGAACAATAGAAAATTATGTACCACAGTGTTGTATGAGAATGATTTATTTTGATATTACTCGCAAGAATAGAAACAAATGCTGCATATTTATTTCAGCCAAAACGAAGCGAATTTAATATCGACTGAATATAATAATTTTGAACGATGTAGGATTAACTAGTTGGAAAGGTCTCAAAATTTTTTCTCAAATTCTCTAATGAAGTTGTAGGAACAGGTTGTGAGTAACGCAACTCATCATCGCAAGTCATTGTGGTTCACACGTAACTAAATATTATAAATAATTGTTAATGTTCTGTATTTGTTTAATTGTTATAATTGTTCATGTTTGTTTTTGAAGTAATTGCAGCAAAAATATTTTATATATTATTTTGTGTTAAATGAAACTTTAATTTCTGCTGTTGCATCTGGCAACGAGGATGATGTTTTGTAAAAAAATAAATACAACGAGTGAGATGCTCGCCGTTACTTGGAGTTGGCGTAGTCTGTGTTTGATTTTAAGTTCTTTAAAACACTTTCAATCGTTGGTCGTAATATCCTAAATAAGAAATGTTTATTTTATGTATCGGGCGTTTACAATCTGCACTTTAAAACGCAGAGTCATACGCCGATAAAGTTGCTATTCCAGAGAATGGCTTGCGTACAATAATTATGAAATATTAACTTAAAATATAATAATTATGGCGTAAAACACATACATCGGCGTAAAATAATTATGAAATATTTTGTTATATATTCATATATATTTATTATGTTATAAGTTTAGCATTTTGACTGAATCTATCGTGTAATCTTTTGAGAGTTTTTTTGGCCAAGTCATTGCATTTTTGAGTCATCGAGCTTACATGTTTTTGAAAATATAGACCGACAGATTTTCAACGCGTTGTTGAATTTGACTCAAATTTTGAACGACGTCTATGTATACTATAGACGTTAAATATATGTACCAAATTTTGTCAATTTAGTTCTTTTCGTTTTGTGATTAATGTGTTAGCTTATATTCCGGATAACAGCCGGACAGACAGATTTCCTCCGAACGGATTTTGCGCAAAATTTAATAGAAATCTATAAATTTGGCGGACCACATAACAAATTTCATTTTTCTAGCTCAAAGTAGTTTTGAATTATCTTAGTCACAGACAGACGGACATTTTTCAAGGAGGTCTAAAACGTGGAGGTTCATGAAAATCTTGAGTTCGAATTTTTTGACAATTACAATACTTTATACTTCATATAGGAGAAAGTGAAAAAGAGCTCTTTCATCTTATCAACATGTTTATTGAAGCTTCAGTGAAATAATTTTTCAAACACTGTTGGTTTCTAGATTGAAGAACAACCATTAATAACAGTAAAAATTAAATGAATAAATATATAAACTGACCTGCTATTTTTGGAAACTATTTAGTTCTCTGAAATAATACATCGAATTAAATTAAAACTCTTACGCGTAATTTGATGTTCAAGATAATTACAAAAAAGGAATTTGCCTTTTGAAATCGATTTCCATGACATTATAGAGACAAGAACAGTATATGGATAATTTATTTCTAATTGCATGCTGTCTTTTGCGGGATGTAATTTCACTTTCTGATTCTTCATGTAAATTGCTCTGATAATTAGTAGAATCTTCCTTCTTTAGCTTTCAATGGTGGAAGAAAATCATATGATTAAATTTTACTTACAATAAAATTCCCTGTTACTATAACATTCATAGCTAGAAATCAAGCAAAAAGAGTTTGTTTGATTCTGTTTTTCTTTTCTTTTTTAAATTTGCCAAAATTTAAGAAAAAAAAATTGCAGGACAATTAAATTATATCATGAAGTAAATAGTTTTAAATTTTAAAATGGCATATAAATTAAATTTGTGCTTTATTTTCGGAGATAATGACGGAAAAATGTCAAAAATTCGCATAATTTTAAATAAATTAAAATTCTTATGAAAATATCAAAAATAAAATGGTTTCCAGGCTCGCATTAGTGTCATTTAAAGTATTTATATTAATATATATAAACCAAGAATATGGTAATGCTAATTTTAATGGTTTATTTTGTAGGACACCAACACTCACAAAAATACTTTCTTTTATAAGATGGATTCACGTGTACTCCCTTCTTTCTTTAATGGACTATTCCTAATTATCGTTTGGGGATTCTGTGATTAACGGTAACTTGTCTTGGTTTACTGAAGATGATGATAGAAAAGAATAAAGACAATGAACAATCGGCGGATGGAATTACGCAACTTTGTTTATACATCATAAAACAGCAAGCTGACGACTTGCTGTGCTTTAAAACTTCACAACTTCAAAATATTATCAGGAGATAGTCAAATAATTTTTTTAATATATGTTAAAGAAAGCAATTAAATGCTTACGATTTAGATGGCTTGTATTTTATTTTTGATTAAGCAATACTATATTTTCTAATTTAGAATTGAAAATCTTTTATAATTTTATTTTCATGTATATATTCCGCACTCGATTCCCAATATTGTTCCGTTATTTCCCGTTTAAGGGGACATGCTTCCGCAGATTTATAAATATCGAACCAAAAAAAATTAATCTTTTCACTCTATTCACGAGGGAAAAAAAAAAAAAAAAACTCGATTATAAAAAGTGGCAGTGTCTGCTCCTTCTCCGTGAATTAATCACACAATTATTTGTACCCATTTCCCTCTAACCCTGCCCCAACCGCAAAATGTTCTCTGCCTTTTCAGATTTACTCTCAGTACTTTCCGTTTCTTTTGTGTCTGCGTCTGACGTAACTACGACTCGGATAACCAACAAGTTGTTGCGGTTTGTGCGCCCCTCATGCGGAGTAAGAATTGTACCAGTGCGCATGCTCGTAGCATGAATGGATGAGAGAAGGGGGGGCCTTTTAATTTTAATAATATATATTATATCAAGCTATGAATGGAAGATTCTTACCAATATGTCTATAAATGAGTGCAATAAGTTGCAAAATTCTAACGAAATAAGTGATAAGATAAATATTAATCTTCTTTCTAATAATAAAATCTGTCTTTGTTACAGATCCTTCCGTATTCTTCATTATGAATTTATGTATTAAGAATAATTAGCGAATTAAAGAACAAGTCACCTAGTCTCAATCGATGATCCGATTTAGCCAATTTTTGTTCCATATTAAAATTTGTGAATCCTAGATACATAGCGATATCACAAAATAAAACCTTGACGTTGTCTCCAACCTCAGCAAATGGTACGATTTCACTAATGTTATTCGTTAATTTATATTCTTTGCTCCATTGCACCAATCAAAATGCTTAATGTTGCGCAATTATAATGTAAGCTAGTAATTTTGTGTGATAAAATGTCCTTCATTAAGATTGATATTTCTATATAAATGCTATTAATATAGCGGATAAAAAGCTGGTCTCCAAAGGCTGCAAATATTTACAATAACAAACAAGAATAAAAATGTCTTTAACACAGAAATTCTAATACATTTTCTTGTATTATTTTCTTATTTTAACCGCATTTTCACGAACATATAAAATATTTTTTTAAGGAATTAGTGTTACAGATTGATAGTTATTGGCTAAGACAAAATTTCGAGATATCATCAATTCGAATTTCCAATTGACAATGCACCATTTAAAAAAATATATGCAAAATTTGGTCAAAAGCTATTTTTATGCATAATGTGCTAGAACGAGAAAATAGTACGTAATATGCTATAATAAACGTCCCTATTTTTTCCCCTTCAATTTCTCGATCTCTGATTAATAAGAACACATGATCCACGTTTAAAAATCATAATTTTTTATTTCCATTTCCTTAATATATGCAAAAAGAATTTTCTTGTATTCCAGTTACATAAGAAACAAAAATAAAAATTTCAACATTCAGTAAAGCTTTCAAAATGAACAGTAAGAATCTGACACTCTCGAAACTAAGAGAGACTCACAGAGAGAAAGACAAATTCCAAATTTCAGTAAAAAGCCTACTGGAATATATTAATTGTTTAATCAGTAAATTCTCTGGTTTAACAAAAATAATGATTCATCTACGTTAGATGATAAATGAAATCGAATTTGACCTAATCAAACATTGAACATCTGTACCGAAAAGGAAAGCGCTTTGTTTAAGATCTGCGTGAAATGTGAATATTTAAATCGAATATTCCGAATTGACTTACCAACCAATAGTTGGTCAAAACTTTAAACTGATTCTTTAATTTTGTTTATCCTCACAAACCATGCATCCAGTTTCTTACTGTTCGGTTTTTGTATTGTGGTTTAATTTAGTTTAGTTATATTAACATCCCGGTTTTTTAAAGCAACCTCGTAACTTTGAACCTAGGTCAGATGACGTGGACGACACCTCGTTGGTACTCCCCTCTCCACACCACACCAGCGGAAGTAAGTTTGACCGGATTTAACGTGCACCAGTCCCACTTACACGGCGGTTCTTCGGTGGAATCGGATCTCCAACCTGAAACCATCCGGTTCTTTTATATTGTGGAAATAGAAAATCTGGAATTAACTTTATTTTCCTTCAAATACCCTTTCTTTGCTCTTGGTAAATACTTAAATCCATTTCGAATTGCAAAATATCAAATACTATAAAATATTTTCCTAATAAAGCCTTAAAAAAAAACTAAAGCCGTCAGTTTCTGAAATTATTTTGAAAAGAAAGGGAAAGGGGGAAAAAATTGAATGAAATACGAAATTAGGAAAATGATATTTACCAAACAACGTTTGTCAGACGAAATCATTTTTCTTTATAAGCGATTACAGCATAGCATAAATATCTTGGTGGCAGTAATTTAACTCATCTACGAGGTATATTCCTCTATGCATTAATTTAGTAGCATGATAGTACGTCACAAAATTTGTAGAATATATTTTTATTAGTGAAGTAAAGCATATATAGTATTTCATTAACATATTTATTTTTTATAAAATACGCATATTAAGCAAATATTTGACTTAATTATAGCAAATAATATAAAATTTAAATACTTTAATAAAATTATTTTTAATAGGTCACCTTGCTGTTCTTCCCTTTGCCAAAAAAATAATAATTTGGATACATTCGTTTTTTTTTTCATTGTAAAAAGAGAATGTTTAAAAAAATATTAAAAACAGATATCTTACAAATTAAGAATTTGAATTAATTTGATAGGATACACATTTCTTTTAAAGAAAACAAATTTTTAAATCAAAAGCAGAGCAAAAACGAGTATTTAAAACACACCTCCATCAGCTCCAACTCCAGAGCATACGCAGTATTGCAATATTTACTTTCCCGAAGAGCTTCTTATGCCGTTCAAAGGTGATGTTTGACGCATGCGCTAAGTGAGACGTTCGTTCACTTATCAGGAAATTCAAACAGCTGTCACGTCATATAGTTATTTGTTGACGCCGAAATGATAATAAAGGTAAGTGTGATTCATTCATTCTCTTCTCGAGATAAACATAACAATAATGCCCGTTTTAAATCAAAATAATGCACAAAACAAATTTGTATCCATCAACACCGGAAACGGGGTTTTGTTGTGTTTTTCTCGACCACGGAATATTAAATCATTCTGAATGAGTTGCTTCAAGGGATTATTTATCTGTATAGATATAAGACGTCTCTTGATAAGGATAGGAGTTCTTGTAAGTTTAATTTGTTTATTTTTAATAAGATTAAATAATTGTTTTAAAATGGTAATTTATAAAAATTCTAAAGTTTACATAAACTTTTCAATTAAATTTTAAATTTATTTAACATTTCTAATTTTTTAACATGTTTCCAATGATTTATGACAAGGAATTTTTCTAATACTAAATGGAATGTTTTGGATTTTTTACATTTTTTGCAAGCATTTTCCATTTCCGGACCCTTATATAGTGTATCGTAGTGTGCCATTTTTACTCGTTGGTGTATCACTTTTACCCTCGTATGGTGTATCGAAGTTCAGTCATTTTTTGTTTAGTTATATTATAAGAACACTGAAATAATATTCAAGAGAAAAACTTCACCTTGAAATGTTTTAGATGTAACGATGCATTTACAAATTTGAATTTTTCAGACTCATCCTAATAAAAATTGTATTAAAAGCGACCAAGTATTATTCCATTATTAAAAATACTTTTATAAAGAATATTACATCGAAATGCATATTATTCAATCAGAAGCTAATATATTCATTGTAATGATTAATTCATCATTCATTCATAGTAATGATTTTTTTTTTCAACTGACAAATTGAGTTTTGAAGTTTGAAAGTGGCTTGTTCCTACCTATAATTGCTATTGTAAGTGAAAAAAAATGTCCAAATGATGTTGATGTAATTTTTGGCTAATCTGTTACATATAACCGTAACATAATGTATACGAATTTTGTTAGAAATACCAAATTCGATTGGATTGAAATGTAAACGTCCTAGCAAATTTTCAAGACATACATTACGGTTTTTTCTTTCTTGCAAAATCAAGATTGCAAAAATTGTAATTTATCCTTCATTTATTTCAATTTGAGTTTAATATCTCTCAGAATACTTCGGTTGACGTTTATATAAAATAAGATCGATGGAAAGGAATTAAGTTATTGGGCAAGAATGTTTTCAGGCATTTCGTTCAAACATTGACACATTGATTTCGTTCAAACAAAGTGTATCTTAATATTTCTTTGCAATTTTAATTTGACTTTTTCCGAATTTAATTTAAGGATGTGATTGTATACAGTTGAGAAGTAATGAAATTAAAAACAGCATTTCTAAAGTTCATGCAGTAGTTTCTTAGATCACAAATTAAAAATACCAAAAATACTTACAAGACTGAAAAATAAATAAAAAAGACTGGGAACTCGAGAATCAATTACTGAAAGAGAATTTTACGGTTTCTTTGACTTTTTTTACCTACTACTTTTATTTCCTGCTTTTCCTTCATTATACAACTGTAGATGAAATACCTGTTGTGAAGGGAAAATATCCTTTTTTTTTCTTTTCTTTTTTTCTAAGAAGTAGCATATTTATTCAGAAAAATGTTTTATTCAAAAAGAAAAGAGTTTTATAAATACTTCTGCCTCTAGGAGATGCTAATTAAATAGCAATTTCAAGAACCTATTTTTCTAGAACATTGCAAACATTCAATAAATTAAATCTGAATTTTTACCTCCAATTATATCTTTGTAAGCTGTAAGTTTCTTAGACATTTGTTTATGGAGCATTAATTTTTATTAACTTTTTATAAATATAATTTCCTTGTTAATAATAAGATCATGGAAAATAATATATTCTAATTAATGCCGATTAAATGATACCAGATGCGATTCGTAATATTTTATATATATATAAGGAAAAAAAAACTTATTTTAGATCTGATTTGTTTTCTTCACCTGCAAATTTGTAAAATTCGAATAGAGTCTTGAGCATAGTAATACCTTTTTTGTTCGTGAATTCTTTAGCAACTATCGATAATTTTATTCTTAAATGTATTTTATAATACTAACCGATTCACTGATATAATAAGCAGCCTATTTTTACCTAATATATTTACATTTTAACATTCATATAGCGAATAATATCATTTAAAATATTAGTGAAATACCTTTCGATAACTTGATTAAAAAATACTTTTCTAGATTTAAATAATACTTTTCGACATGTATTAACACAATCGCTTTGTTATGCGGTGAAAAAGTTGCACAGAAAAACGATTAGCGAATGTTTTTCGAAACTGGGAATTTCAGTTTCAAATAATATTATCTTTTTCTTTGCTAATCAATGAATGTTTGTATTCTGTTCCGCACATTCAGAGCCAAATCTCTTAATAGACATTTCTTGACTGTCTCTAGTTAACGAGTTCCGTGTAGTTTAGAATTTTACCCTGAAAAAGATAATTGCTCGTTCTGAGGATGGGGTTTTGTTTTTCTTTTAGCAAACAGAACCAAAGAAAATAATGACATGTTCAGGTAAAAAAAAAAGTTTATCATAATCTCGCCAAATCAATTATAGAATAATAGAAATAGTTGCCATAAAATGAATGAAATATAAAATAAAAAATAAACTAAATATACTGATATTTGTTTTTGTTAAGTCGCACAAGAGCAAATAAAATACACACATCAATTATTCTAATTCTGGCAGATTTTTTTGTAGGTCTCAATATTATTCTGTGAATAAAAGAATAGGAAAGTAAGCTCATTTCATAATGCGCCTTCTTAGATTGCTTCTTGCAGATAATGTTTTGTTCATATCAAAAATGCCTCAACAAATGGCATGATGTAAGTTATTATCAAAGTAAATGTCAAACCTTTTAATAGTTTTTAGTAATATCAGGCAGAAAATTATAAAAAAAGTGTTTTTAATAAAATAAAATTTTATCTGCATGATTCTTTTTTCGTTCTTTCCTTTTTTTTAAATCTTTGTTGAAATTGTAAATCATAAATATTTCTTTTCTGTCCCTTTTGTCTTTGCATCGTCTGTTAATACAAATGAGACAGAAAAATAAAACAAAGCAACAGAATTGGCACTTTTTGTTTACTGACAGTTTTTTCTTTTTCTATTCATATTTTTCATTTTTTAAATTTTTTTTCGAAAGATTTCGAGAATCTTTCTCTAATAAAAATATTTCCTCTTTCATATCTTTCTTTTTCGTTCAAATAATGATAAAATATTACTGGAAATCTTCCAGGAAGAGCTTCCAATGCATATTAAGTAGACAGCCACCAAATGAGATGTCATACCAACTAATCGTACCAAGCAACTAATAAAATCAGAATCACAGAGAAGGAGATCTCTGGAAGAAATCTGTTTCTCTGTGCTCAGAATTTTTTTTTTTTCAAGTTCACTTCTAATAAAGGCAGTTTCACTATTTTTATAGATTTTTATCCTGACAAAATTAAAAAAGATCGTTCGCAATGAATTAATGCCGTATTATATGGAATGCTACTGATTTTTGGATTCTTTGTCTCGAGTAGAATTTTATATCCTCTATTTTTTACTTCCAAAAAAGCAATTCATATAAAAATATCTTTTTAATTAATTAGATTTAGTTATTTAAGTAATTAGCTCTTAGAGAAAATTTCTGTAAATACTTCTCTGTAAAGAATTAACTTATTCGAAGAAATATAGTAACTTATTCGAAGAAATATGGTAACTTATTCGAAGAAATATAGTAACTTATTCGAAGAAATATAGTAACTCTAATTTGGTGAAAAAAAATCTAATCTCTGTCATGTATATTATTTTTATATATTTTAGTGTATAAATATAAAGAAATAATGGTAGAGATGATAGAAAATGCACGACAGAGAGAAAAATATAAGTTGATTAGCTTTTGGTTTTGAAAAACCGTTTACTTTCAAAAATATTTTCTTGGGACAAATGCAATAGAAATGGAACATTCCACGCCAGTCCTATATGTTATATTTTGTATCGTGTTGAAAGATGCTCCATATTTGTTTAAATTATTCTAAAATAAATTTTTATTATACTGGTTTGTTCTAGGCTAATTGTCTTATGTATGCAACTATAATTTGTAAACAATTTTTCACTCTTTGATGTTGTGAGACTGACTATAAGTGATAATATTTTAATATTTTCAGAAGTTAATTATCAATTAATGGAATTACTTTAATTCAATATGCGTGGCTTCCCTGCATGAAATTTGAAACGAAATTTAAGATTCTATAATGTTTATAGAACTGTTAAAGCTATATTGAACAAACTATAATAATGCGAAAAAGAAAGAATGAATAAATATTTAAACGATGTAAAATTTTCAAAAATAAAATAAAAAATAAAATAAGTTGAACGATGAATTAAGCTTTTCTAAAAATGTAAAAAAATGCTATGAAACATAATATGAATATATAACAAAAATTCTAAGCATTCACTAAAAGTTTAAATATATCATAAATGTGATTAAAATTCCAGTATGTTAATGCATTTCTATCAGCCCTTTACACTTTTACAATTTCGTTTTGAAGTCTTATTTTTGATAATGAATTTTTTTTATCTTTTTGTACAGTAATAAAAGAAAGTTTTTTAAATTTTAAAATTTAAAAGAAGAATTATTATTTAAAAATTAAAAGTTTTACAAATCTAATTTTTAAAATTTCAGCTTTTTAAGAATTCTTTTTCCAAACTTGAAATAGCATTGTACGCAAATACTCGAATTTAGTGCATAATGATAATTTTCAGTATCTTTGTTTTTCCTTTTCAACACCATGAATTTTATTAATTTATTTATATATTACGGTCAAGGGACTGATTGGTTATTATTAATAATAACGGATTTAAAACCTTAACTAGTTTTAAGAATTACCAAATACCATAATACTAACCGCGTTTATTATTATTAATAACCCATTAAACTCTTTAACCATGACGTATAATAGAATTATACTATTATTATTTTTAGTATAAAGTGGTCAAAGACCCAGTAGTGGATTTTCAATAAGGCAGACTAGGCATCTGCCTATGACCGATGGACTGAGAGAGATCACAGATATGCCCATTAAAAAAATATTATTAATTTAGATGCCAAATAATTCAATTTGTAAAAAATACAAATCTTATGAATTATAAAATATTAAGACGATACTAATACTTAGTAAAGCCTAATTGATCCGGTTTCTATGTATTTCATTATGTTTACTTAGTAATTACAGTATTTATAAAAAAAACATCTATGTAAGTACAACTGTGTATACTGTTCGTCTCAGGATTCGTGAGACTAGCACTTTTCGACGATTGTATTTCTATAAGGGTAAGCAGAAAAATGAGCAGATATTTCGTCTCTTAATTCCGCTAATAATTTGAGTTCAATTTATTGCTCAATATAAATATCTGCTCCTTCTCACACTCCTTTTTTAAAGGGGGAAAAAAACCATCCGCCTTCTGATGCATGCGCAAAAGCGCAAAGGGTTTCTGCATCCGTAAATGATGCCTTGTAGTCATGAGTTCATAATAAATAAATAAAAACATCTGAAGCTATTAAAACATAAAATTAACTTAAAATAAATAATTAAAAAAATTATTAACTTTAAAAAATATGTTGAAATTTAAAACTAAATTGACGAATATTGAAAAAGGAACTTCAAAGTTTGAAGTGCCTAGGATCACAAAACGCCAAAATTCTCCACTCCAGAAGTCCTAAATTATTCAGGCAATCCATTTGTCTTTCTTTATCCTGGAATGTCCTGGATCGAAGCTTAGAAAAACCAGTTTCTTTAACTAAATCAAATTAATGCTGAAAGACGGTTGAATACTTTTTCTATCGATACTAATCTAATCACCAAAAACGAAGTTTCATGACCTTGCTTTTGTGTTCAAAGTTTAAGTAGGTGAAATGGATTGCGACCGATTTTATTTTTATTTATCTTAGACATTGTTGATAAATTTGCCGGAATGAAAAGAAAAAGTACTTTTGATGAAATCATATCAATGAAATAACGGTTGAGGAAAGTAAATATTTCTTTGACATAAATTTATTCTTCAGCTATGAACTCATTAAGAAATCTAGTGATAAAAGCAGATACTTTCGGATGCGTCAAGGGGATAATCGGCGTAATATACTTGACTCAGAAATTCGTAACGGAACAGTAATCAGGATTTCGAATTGAAGAAAAGAGGTTAACTTGTAACTGAAGATAAACATGGCTGATTATCGAAATTTTTCTGTGTAGCAATAATTTTACATTAGATAAATAAAATCATGTATTTTTGTTTCGAATGAAAGCCTGAGTCATTTATTTATTATTTCATTTACTAACTGTGACTAAGTTTTGAACTATTTCAACTGTTTTATTGTAATTAACAGAAATACAATTGATATTTTCATTCTGTTTACTGTGCAACAACAGTTTTAGCATGGAATTTCGGAATATAATTCTTTAATACATACTTGAAAAAAATATTAATGCAAAAGCTATTCTAAATCACTTTAGCAAATCGAGAGACGATTCAAGATTAAAAATTTATTAAAACCATCGGGAGGGGCCAGTGCCACACCCCATGAAATTTTTTCGTTCCCCTAAAGGTCTTAGCCCCACCCCCCACCCCCTACACTCGCATAAACTTTGGTGTGATGCAACATCGAATGTTCTGCATGATTTTGGCGTAAACTAGTTGTAAAATATGAATCTTAGGTGTGAATCCAGAACTTTTTCTAATTTTTTAAGATAATATATATTTTGGACCACCTTTCTCGATCCGGTTGATACCAAAATTTGACGCAGAGCTATAGCTGTAATGATAAAATCGCTTACAGAATTTCATTGATTTAATTTATTGCATTTACATGAATGCGAACGCATTGACCAACAAATGGTTAGCCGTCTGATGGATTTGGTTCAAAATTTGATAAGTATTTAAGATGTTAAATCTGTGCAACAAATTTTATCTAGTCTTTGTTACACAGGAAGGTCCGAAGCATGGAGATTTGTCAAAATACCGAGTTTGAATTTTTTGACAATTACAATAATTTCCCTATACTTCGAATAAGAGAAAATAAAAATGGACGAATAAGAAATCCTTTTGTATCGTCTTTGAAATTCAATTTTGATGTAAACGCATCTTGCTGGATGCCTTTTTAGGTTATATCCTATTATATTTGTTCCCTAAAAATTACGGAAATCAGAGACTATTTATTTAACTAATCTGCATTTTTACAAGAATGGTCTATTAATTTCCTTTCATTCGAACTGTACAAAGCGAAAGTAAACGTAAAAATATTCGATCTGGAGTTTTAGACGAATCTTCATATTTCAGACCTCCCGTCGAATTTTTAGAAAATTGTATTTTTAGATTAAAATATGTCTATTCATCTATCTATCTGTCAACACGATAAAACAAAAACGCATTTATTTGGACGGACACAATTTGGTATATAATTTTTACACCAAATTTATATATTTCTATCAGATTTTGAACGAAATTCATTCTTAGGATATCTGTTCGTCTGTCTAAATGTAAGTTTACACGATAATTGCAAAACGAAGAGACTTAACTGGATAACATTTAGTGCACAGATTTAACATCTGAAATACATATATCTGTCAGATTTGGAACCAAATTCGCACAGGTGTCTGTTATTTAGCATGTATATAAATGGTATTCAAAAACGTAACAACTAAGTAAATGAAATTTGGTTCACAGGTTTTAGTATCTAAAGTATAGATTTTTATCAAATTTCAATTTGCATCTGTTAAAGGGCCAATCATCTGCCGATCTGTGTTTCCATAAGAATGTGAACGCAATAACTTACAAACGCAATGATTTTAATATGTGAATTTCGTTATAGTTCTATGTGAAATTTTGATTTTAATCGGCCAGAAAAAATGCGTCCAAAATGCATTTTCGGTTTTCTGGTACTTCTGTATTAACCGATTCCCAGCGAATAATAATAATAAAAAAAGGTCTTTTTTTTGGGGGGGGGGACCGCAAAAAGTTGCAAGCTATTAGGTTCTTTCATAACTATATTCGTCCATGACATGTACCTAATAATACATAAATACATTTATTAATGAATAATTAAATTAATAATTTCATTTTCTGCATTAATTTTCTGCATTTCATTTTCAAATTAATTTATAAATTATCTGGAAAATATGCAAATTTCCAGACAATCTTTAAGATTAAAATAAGTTTTTTTTCTGGAAACAGCCGCTTTGTTGTTCTTTTTTAATTAATACAGACAAATGAATAATAATTCATATTATAGATTAGAAAAAATAAAGGAATTGACTCTTATGTTATGACTCTTAAATTATAGATTAAATATATTGACAATTGTTGAAACGCAATAATGTTTATTTGCTAATTATAATATTTGATGTAATGATCAGAAAGTTATATGCAATTATGTAGGCAATTTTCGTAATTTAATGACAATTTTCTATTTTTTAGTATGTAAAGAACCAAATAAAAAATCTCGGAATAAAAGACTAATAGAAAGAATCAATCAACGAATAAAGCAGAATAATCATTTGCATGGTTTTGATATCATTACAATTATGGGTGTAAATGATAAATTCTTCTTAATTGTAGTATTTAGATGGAATATTAATGACACTTTGAATTTCATAGCGTTGATATTTGAAACAAGTAGACCCATTTATGATGCATTTAGATTAGTAGCCATTTTTCCTAAAACTGTCCAAAATCTAAAAATAAATTAATTGTTTTTTAACGTTAGATATTTGTTCAGCAAAAAAAAAAAAAAAAAAAAAAAAAAAAAAAAAAAAACCTTGCATTTTAATAATTTAAAGCACTTTAATGTGCACATTACTTATTTAAAAAAACTGAACTATTATTTTGTTGATGACTACCTATTTTCACAGAATAAATAAGATAATACGCAGATAAGGTAGTTAATATGCAAACTCGCATTTTTCATACTTTGACGATAGCAGACATATAATTCCTCGCCTACGGCAATTTAAATCTCACATTAGTAGCGAAAGATGAGGGAGATATCTTTACGCTTAAACAGGGCTTTTATGTCAACGGGAGAACCGGGAAAATATAAAAAAAAATCTTAAAAATTATTTATATGAAAAAAGGGAAATGTAAGGAATTTTTAAATTTTCCTTAAAAACTGGAAAAATACAGGTAATTTTAAACTTCTTAGTTTTTTTTTTCACCGATCATAAATAAATCATGATGATTTGTATGATATTATAAATTATGATGATTATTTATTTAATGATTGCTTGGATTTAAAAAATCGTCACCATTGCTTTTAAAACAAAACAATACCATTCGGACTGTTAAACTATGGAGTTTCATTCCTTTTTTACTTTCTCTCCTTTTCTTCTGCATAGATTAGTCCAATTTCCAAGATTGTGAAAAAATACCGAAATTAGAATAGTGAATATAAGTACTTAAATACTAGCGGAATTACTGAAAATGAAAAAATACCCTTTTTAGAAGACAACAGAAAAATATTTGAATGCATGTATAAAAATTTTGCTGTTTTAAAAGCTGCATCTACATCTACATCTGCTGTTTTAAATACTGTATGAAAAACTATGCAGTATTATGCAAAATAAATAAATAAATAAATAAAGGTGGATTTGTTTCAACTTCTTTATTCGAAAATAAAATTTTCCGTTGCATTATCAGAACATCCAAAGATCCAATTTAAAATTTTCCTGAAGCAAAAACTTGAACATGAATATAGAGATAGTTTGATGCATTTAATGAAGAAATTCGTTTGGATGATTTTTATTCTAATGTTTTAAGGTTCAAAAATTTTATGGTTTTTTTTTGAAATCTTAAAAATATTTCTTGATTTGTCGCTCGACAATGCAGTTGTGGAAATTTTTTTTAATACCAACAAGGTTACGTTTATTGAAAATCTGAATGAAAATTCTTTAATTTGTCCAAGAATAGTGTATGATATAAACTTTTATGGAAGTGTCTTCAATATTTCACTATAAAGATATTTCTTTCAATATGCAAAATTAGTGCGTTAAGCTTTAGAAAAGCAGATAAAAATTCAAGGAAAAAGAAAGAACCCCAAAAAAACGCAAAGAAGGCTTGCAAATTAAATTGTTGTAAAAAAAAGAAAACATGAAACTGTTGATTGAAAAAATTTGCAGGGGTTGCAGAAATTGATATTCAAAATTATGCATTGAATTTTTTTTTATTTTGTACAATTTTCATTAAATAATCATCAAATGTTTTAGATCATGGTTGCATGAATATTATTTTGTGTTTCATTTCATCCGTGTCCTTAAGTCCCGAGCTTTGCTGGACTTTAAAGTGATCAATATATTTTTTTCCTTAGCATGTGAATTTTGTCTTTGCTAAAATCAATGCAATAAATAAAAAGAAATATTTTTTTATTGTTATGCAAATTTAAACATTAATTTAATTTATCACTATTTCAAGTATGCTGAATTGTTGCTTACTTCCCTTTAGCTTTTTCCATTGATAAAAACAAGGGAGTATTGTTATTTTATTATAACTAGCACATGAGTGCAGTTCGCGGATTTTCCATCATAGTGCGCATAAGGAGAGGGAAAACCGAGAGATTTTTTTTCTAAATTTGAGTGGCAATTCAGTTAAGTAATTGTAATTACGACTCAATTATTTATAAAAATAATAGAATATTCGGACAGAAGTCAGTTTTCTCTCCCATTGGTAGCATGATCACTTCATACTTTCTTTTTATATTTAATTAACCTGACTGTAGTATTGTTCTTGAAAGATTGACTTATTTTTGGAGCGTGAGTTAAATATGAAGGATATACAAAAATAAATATTTCATTATCTAAATTTTTACATTAACTTAAAAAAAATATGCGAATGATATAAGGATTGATGTATTAAAAAAAGTCGATACATTTGAGATAAAATTTGTTTTGATTAAACATTCTTTCCCAGTTTTAAAAAAAGAACTTTTAATTTCCTTTAATGCTTGTTTCTGCACTTTCTTCCCATCTGGATGACAGTTGAGAAGAGAGAGATAATGAATATTAAATTATCGCCATTTCTTTTTCTACTTTTATTGTTCAGAAAATAATTATGAGATTTATAAATTAGCCAGATTATTTTCTCTTTGCAAAAATAAGCAAATAAATAAACTTAAGATATATTAGTTCGATTAAGAATATGAGTTTAAAAGTTATTTTAGTTATATTATGGAATGAAATTTACTCTAGAACATATATCTAATCAATTATCTCATTCTTATCAACTATCTATTATGTCATTTATCAATGTTTTTTTTTCTGACTTTGTGAACAAGTGATGATAATGAATTGCTTTTGAAATTACTTGTTAAATATTTGAATTTTTTTTGTTTTTATCTGAAATGCTTCGACACTGCTTTCTTTATTATTTATATGAATTTTGTGGCATTAATATATTATTTACAGCTAAACCCCGTACAAACTCCAGATATCATCTCATGAATTATTTATTTGACAACTCTTCAATGTATCGAACAAATAAAAACCACATCTGAAGTGCGCTACTTAATAGTTATTAATCAATGCTTTGCATTTAAAATAAATAAAATGTAAAGATAGTTTCTTATGCTGTAGCACGATGACTAGTTCTTATTTAGAGCAGACCATTTTTGTCAAAACCGAATATGACAACATTGTTAAAAAAAAAATAACGACGAAAGCAACCGAAGAAAAATTATATATATATATAAAAAAACTAATTTTCTTTATGAAAAAGAGCAGTTTGCCATTTTGGCAAACGCAGAAAAAGTAACTTGAAAACATGATAAATTAGCCATTAGCAAACTGAAATCGATATTTTAAAGTTTAAAGCATTTAGTGTGGAAAGTTGTTTTGCACTTAGAAGAAATGCAAAAGTATTAAGCAAATGAGTGTGTTACAAAAAGAAAGTATGGAAAAATTTACAATGGGTAAATTTTTTTTGACTTTGATTGTTAATGATTGAATTTAAATTGCATTTTTTTTTTTTGCATGGTTTATCCCAAATCGATTATTAACGTTCCCCATGTTTCCGAGTGATGCTATCTGGCGCTACCATGGGACTGTATTCATGTCATTAGCTAATGATACAGCAAGATGCGAGATGTTTTAAGCGAAGGAATTGGAAAGAATTTAGACATTTGATCATCCAAATTTAATTTATGAGTATGTTTATAAAAAATATTTGCGTCACTGTCAATATTTTTATATATCAGTTTTTTTCTTGAAACACCGAACCGCAAAGAAGAATTTAGAGGAATTAAGCTTGCAGAGAATGGATTCGTCTGTGTGAAGTGTTCTGCCTTTTTTTCTGTGTGATATACTTTGCAAAATTTCTTTTTATAATGTGAGTTTTTTTTTCAAATTAATATCATTTTTGTATTTATTCATTGAGTTTATATATCTTTACTGGATTAAATCTGCAAAAAAAATCATCATAATGCTTATCATTTGTCATTTATCGATAACATAAAAGTTGTTTACTGTATCTTTAACACGAAAAATTCTGTATACATGAAATATTATTTTCTTTTGCTCAAAATATAGAATTTTCATACAAATTGCCTTTGTAATAAACACGAAATATTCTATGTACATGAGTTAATACTTTTATTTTTTTTAAAGTTTTGTACAATTTTTTTTATAACAAACACGAAAACTTTAAGTGCTTTAATTATTCCTTTCATTTATTAAAAACATAGAATTTTTGTATTATTTTTCTTTGCAATAAACACGGGAAATTCTATGTACATGAATTATTACTTTTATTTACATAAAAGATAAAATTTTCGTACAATTTTTCTTTGTAATAAACAAGAAAAATTCTATGTATATGAGTTAATACTTTTATTTCTTGAAACATAGAATTTTCGTATAGTTTTTCTATATAAAAAAAACACGAAAAATTTTATGTGCATAGATTATTTCTTTCATTTACTGAAAGTATAGAATACAATTTTTTTTATAGTAAAAAGAACAATTCTGTGCGCATGAATTATTATTTTCTTTTGCTCAAAATAAAGAATTTCCATGCAAATTTGTTTTCTTTGTAATAAACACGGATAATTCTATGTGCATGAATTATTACTTTTCTTTACATAAAAATCTAGAAAGGCAGAACGTTGTAATTTTCAAAACATTTCATTTTGAAATTTCAATAAATTCTCAATATTCTAACGGCTTTAAGACTAAAAGAAAATCGAAACTATGAGAATGATTTTTGAAATTATGTCCGTCTGTCTGTGTTGGCTGTCTTTAGATGAATGAACCCAGGGCAGTGTTATGCCTGCCTGTCTATAGATAAACATTCATGGGGGAATATTAAGTATGTATGTCTGTAAACGATAACTTATAATCGGAACAAAACAACCCAATAAAATTCGGTATGCAGCAATTTACATAACAATACCAGGTGCTGATACAAGTACACTCTCCTACAGTTACTGAATTTCATTTTAATAATCCAGCTCTTTGCATAATGTTCCCAGACTGATGGAGAAACATAAATATAAAAATATTTTCCACAAATTTAAGGAGGTCTAAAACACAGAGATTCAGCAAAATTTCCAATTAAATTTTTTAACGATTGCATTATTTTCTCTTTGATAGCGTGCATTTTTGTTTAAAGCATACCATGAAAACTTCCAATAAAATATTTATTATTAAATTTAGTTTTGAAATCATTTGGTTAATGGTTTGCATTGTTCAATTTTAGAAAGAATTTTCAGCGTAATAATTGGGCGTAATAATACTGCCAAAAAGAAACGATGAATAAAGATAGTTTATGCTCTTATGCAATTTTGGCTGTCATGTAAAAGAACAACAACCCAGAATTAGTATTTCATTTTGGCTTGGCATTGGCGAAATTACTTAACTACTTTTGCACCTGTGCTTATGAAATACTAAAAATAATTCTAGATTCTGTCCTAGTAACCGGATGAATGTTTGTTCAGGTATCTGTGTATGATACGTAGGCGCGCATGTTTTATTCATGTTCAAGGGGAGACAGATATTGTTTGGTAAAGGGAAAAACAGACAGCTAGTCCATTTTTGTTTGATATGTTAGTTTTATTATCTCATGATCTTTAGCAGAGTATAAACAAAATTTTAAAAATTATGGTAAGAAATTTATAATTCCTTAACTACATTTTGCCTATTTCCTTTCTTTTAAATAAGGAGATCACTCTTTGTTTTCTTATATTTAAAGATTCTATTTCCTTATAATGCTAATATTCTGTCGATTAATTCCAAATTTGTGTAGAAATATGGTTGAAGGAATACAATAAACGTTGCAATTGACAGTTAATGTAAGTTGTCAAGCGAACTTATTGTTAGAATGATTTTACTTAAGGTTATCTAGAAAATAAATAATTGTTGTCTTTGATTTATTTGTAATTAAGATAATTTCAATATAATTTTAATCCCATATTAATAATTATAATTTTTAATAAAAAATATAATGGCTAAATTTAAGAATACGATAAACATTAAAAGTCTTTTTGAAACATGCTTTTAGCAATGCATTTAAAAAATGAAAATAATTTTTTCTTTCTCGTATCTAAAGAGGAAGAAATATTATAATCGTCGAAAATTCAAATTCGAGATTTTAACAAATCTCCTCGTTTCACATCTCCTTGAGTCCGAGAAACGGAATTTTGGAATTAAGTCTGTTTAGCCATGACAAAGATAGCTCAAAATTCTGTGTAATAATATTTTAACTCAAAAACGCTTTGAGCTAGACGAGTGAGATTTCCTTTTTGGCCTTCATACCAAACTTGTAGATTTCTTAGAAATTTTTGAATTAAAACCATTCAGAGGAAATATGTCTATCCGGCTGTTCGTCAAAGTTAACCGGCTGTAGTTAAGTTAACACTATAACTGCAAAACGGTGTAATAAGAGAGATAAAATTTAGCACAGATATTTAACACCAAAATGTATATATATGTCAAATTTAGAACTAATTTTTGTCGAGGACTTGACCGTTATTGATTTGTATTTATAGGCGCTTTAATGCAATAATTCAAAAAGTAACGACTTAAATGTATGAAATTTTGTATGTAATCTTGCGACTACAATTGTAGTTTAGTGTGTGCCAAATTTGGGTTCTAATCAATCGAAAAAAAGGCGTCCAAAATACACATTCGGTTTTCTGGTATTTTTGTATTAACCACCTTCCAGCGATTCATTGCCAAAAGTCAATCTCTAATCGGGTCTTTCATAACTCTTGTTTGCCAATGGTATGCGTTAATAATTTAAAAATAGTACTTTTATTAGAGAGTACATGAAAAAGTTGCGGATAATCATTCTCGCTAGTTTTACCTCAGAAATCCGAAATACCAATCAAAATCGTAAAAATGTGAGGTGTTGAAAACATTATGATCGAGAAATTAATCCACAGTGAGTATTATGAGAAAGCTCACTAATGTTTATTACACTCTTTAGTCACACTAAATGTTTATTACAAATTAAAATATATTATGAATGCCATGATCATTTCCAGTTTACTTACAATACTTCCATCAGCACTTTACATATAATTAAACTGTAATTAGATGAATTCAATTTTTACTGTATTGGCCATCAATTCTTTGATAAAAAGTTATATATATTCTACTTTTAACTATACTAGTAAAAGTATTTTCAAAAGTTTTGATTTATTATTTTTATACTTTGGTGCATTATCTTACTTGGAAACTCTTTTTAGTGATTTCTTTGATATCCTTGAGTAGTTAGTTACTCCTATAAATCTTTTGTTACGCTTGTTGGTTACTCAAAATAATATTTCCTTCGATGTAAAATTTTACCATGTCTTATATTTTATAGAAAAATAACATTTTCCTCTGTTTCTTGTCTGCACAAGATCTAAGAATGATAACTCTCTTTACTATCAGACAATTAATTTTAGATTTGAACGTCGTCAATTTTTTTTCCTTCATTAAATCCATCTGGAGTTTTGTCCAAGGTTTATTCGGTTTCTTTAACTTATCTTCTACAATTCTTCTTACTTACAGCTTACGCAGCAATTTTTTTACCTTCCATTCGAATTCTTCATTCAACCGTTAACATCCTTTCTTCATCAAAAAAGGCTTAGTTGTCTTATTTTGGAAAAAAGTGTTCTTTTTTTTATCTAAAATATTTTTTACGAATTGTCCAGTTCAGTAACAGAATTTGGAAGACGATTTCATGCACTTCTTTTACTTTTCGTCCCGATTTAATCTTTGTTTTATATTTTCTTTTCTCAAAAAAAAAATCTACTTAATTCGTTAGATATTTATGCTTGGAGTAATAATTTCGAATAGTCACTGTTACAAGGCTGTTTTTGTTACCTTATAATAATATCGTTCTTATGGGATGGCATTTTGAAATATTTCTTTGGTATATAATATTTGTTTTACAAATAACAAATAGATTATATTATAATGATGATTGTATATCCATAATTGTATTTATTTAACTGTTTGTCCAATTTGCGTTGACTTTTCTCTTTTCGAATTTATCATGTACTTCCTCAATATAATTCATATTGAGGTTCTTCAACATACTGTGAAAAGAATCGAATATGCTTTCAAAAGTTTTTCTCGTCGACCTAGTAAGTCCGGTAGTTGATGCAGATACAGTATTTTATTGTTACGGTAACATACAAATTTCGTTTCTGTAGCTCATTATGTATTTTAATTATTCTAATAATGCTCCATGAGTAGACAAACATATTGGCAATTTAGTCTTTGACAGATTTTGTGCACTCTTTGATACAGATCAATCTGTAGCTTAGATAAAATGAAAATAATGTTCTGAAATTCATCTCTTGTTTTTGAATTATTAATTTCACACACGCACGAATAGAAACACAGGCAAAAATCAATCCTATGATGCATTGCGTGCAAGTTTTCATATTCAAATTTTCATACAAATCAAAGTATAGATAGCAGTTTGTAATACTTGCATATGACAAGTTTCATTCAGCTAACTCATCGTGTTTTTAAGTATACGGACATTATTTATATGTACACAGACAGGCAAATTTGCAGTCGATGGATTTCGTTCACATTTCCATAGAACTATACAATGTTAAAGGGCTATATACCAAATTTCATTCATCTAGCTAATTCATTTTTGAATTATTCTATCTGCAGATAGACATAATGCCAAAAATAGTTTTCTGAAACTCGGGGAAATCTTAAACGGAATAAAAATCCTGATATGGAATTTTTAACTTGATAATATTTACAGACAGGCTTCTATCGGTAATATTCTTTATGTGATGTGCCAAAGTGCCAAATGCAAATATCATTCAAAGTGCAGTGTGAAGCATACTGTTGGACCTAAAATTTCCAAACTGGTTTTGGGCTATTTTTTGGATAGTAGATGCTCACATGATGTTCATTTTACTATGAATCACTTGTCATGTTATATATGTTGATTTTACTATAAACCATATGTCATGTTGATTTTACTGTGAACCAAATTTTAATGGTACGTCCTAATTTTGACTCCATTCGGCTGCAATTTTTTAATTCATTTTCCCTGACCATGTGCAAGACGTAGTGGATCAAAAACACCAATATTTTTATATGCACCCGTTCAAATAATTTTACTTTCTTTAGTCTATTTGTTTCCTCTCTTGTATTTGATTTTACATTTTTTGGTCTCTGTTTGCATTCCTTCGTTTCCCCCCCCCCCCCATTTTTAAGTCTTTTTGAGTTTGCCATTTTATTTGATTCATTGCCATTGGTTTTGATTCATGTTATATATTTTTAAATATCTTTATTGGTACTGCTTGAGTAAATTATAACCATATGAATGGCACAATTTAGCCGAGAAGTAATCTTGGGGGGGGGGGAATAAAGTACCTGCAAATTAAACCAATGTTTACAACCAAAAGGTTTTTCAAACTTTTAATTAATTTTTGAATTAATTAAAATTAATAGAAATTTTAACGTTTTTGTCTAAATAACACAATAAAAACTCATTTTTAGATCTTCAGTAAAAATTGTTTTCACATTTCAGAATTTTTTTTTTTTTCATTTTGAATAAATTTTACAAGATTTTTTAATATAATTTCTAATTATGCTTTTCAATATTGTAATGAAATTCAAGCCAATTGCATAATTTCATAAAATTTTTCACTCGCATGCTTTTGTAAATATTAAAAATTAGAGATAAGACAAATTACATTCGAATTTATTCTTTCGATTTTAATTCCAAAACAGAATTTTCGTTTTCTTTGATATTATCTAGTTTATTGGTTGGCATCCTTTCTATAAATGTTATGATATAAACATAAATGTATGCAAAATGCAACAGCTGATAAGATCAAATCTTATCAAGACTGATAGATCAAGCCTAAAACATCATTGTAATGTTCGAAATTTAAGGAGTTTTCTTTTATTATTATTCTTATCGTTTGTTTGCAATTGAATCCTTAAAAAATACACATTAATGTGCTTAGAAAAGTCCTTTAAACTAGAAAACTGTTACGTGTGATTTTTTTTTAATATTCTTTTCGGTCAAAAAGGACTTTTGGGGAAAACAAGTAACCGAAGCCCTACAGCAGAGTGTTCCTTTTTCATTTTCTCTCTCTTTCTCTCTTTTTCAAGAAGAGAATCCTAAAAAGTACACTCTGACTTTTTATCAGGACTCAATCGGAACTGCGTGCTTTGTGTTCTTTAATTACCCACTAAAGTGTAATTTAAGCTTCACTGCTTAGTGATATGTATCTGGAGAAACTTGCACATACCGATTGCGGCTTTAGAGAAATTTTTAGCTGAAATTTTATATACATTAGGATGTATGTTTTAACAAACTTGTATATAAAGAGTGTCCCAAAATTAGTTCAAGATTTGAATTTGCCACCATTCGTGCAGTAAAGTGTTCGAAACCCTATTAAAAAAACATTTGACAGCTGATTGTTTAGGGTTAGTAGAAATGGAGCATTTCATGACAGAACAAGGTGCTCGCACAAAATTTGAATTAAATAAAAAACACAGTTTTTTTTCCCTTTAAATTGTTATATTTTTATTGAATCGTAAAATACACAGGATAGGGTTATGTATGAAATAACACATAAGGCAAATGGCCTTCATGGCTTTGTTGGCACATGCCCACCTTTTTGTCGAAATTTTCCATGACCATTTTGCATAAAAGTGGTTGAATCTCGTTGATGCAGCGTTGAATTTCCACCAACAATGTACGCGTGCTTGTGGGCTTGTTGGCATAGACATTTGACTTCAAATCATGCGTTCATTTTAGGGGCACCCTTTATATATCGCCTTCACGTAGCGAAAGATCGTATATTAAAATAAAATTTGTTTGAAATCCACTTGGCGAAACCTTTTATATTGTTATAGAATACCAAATCGTCAGTGGCATAATGAAAGATGGTACTGCCAGCTTGGTATTCGTTGGTGATTGGAAGGGAAGTTGGTTATTAGATTTCTGCCTTATTTAATTTTTGTACCTTTTGAATTAAGTGTTATGATAAGACGTTTACAGGCCACACAGAAAGCCTCAGATGATATTATTGTTTCAACAGTTTCTGGTTTTATCCAAAAACTACTGCATTGTTTTACAAATCTTTTATTTTTCTTATCAATTTTATTTAAATACTTTGAAAATAGTAAACTTCTGATTGCCAAAGGCTACCTTCACAGAAATCAGAGCATTTCTATCCTGGTTTTGGATTTTAATAATCGAAAATCTTTCAATTTCTGTATTGTGCTGAATTTTAAAACTCAAATCTGTGCAATATTCCAACATGTATTAAAATTGTTTTTAAGGATGTTATCATTTTATTTTTCTGTGTATACCAAATCTTTTCTTTTTCTTATTTTGGTTTTGGTAATTAGTTATTTATTTTTCAATTTCTTTTCGCTATTTTTAATATCTTTACTTTTCTTTTATTTCTTACTTTCTCCCTATATAGTTAGAAAACTACTAATCTATGGCGTCAATTTAAATTGATACTTATGACAAACTGTGCAGTGTATCATAGTGGCTAGTTAAATAATTTTATTCACAATAACGTGTTGAAACGTAATTGAAATTTTCAAACAGAATGGAATTTTTAATATTTGCATAACTAAACTATAATTTAAATTTATATTATTCAATTTCATTGTTTTTTCCCTATAAATCAGCTAAAACGTAGCGAAGAGCACTCATTATAAATTTTTTCTAAGATCGATCGTTTGCATTTTCACTTAGAAACATGAGATATTCCTGACTTTAAACATAATTTTAATTAAAAAAAACTATTTAATAATAATTATATTCATTTTAAACTATTTAATCATAATTAATAACTGTATAATGATTGACTATAAACATAATTATAACAAAAACATTTTGGAAAAAGTATTGCATTCTACTTTAGTATTTAAAGCTCAGTAACCGAACTATTACTGAAAATGTTATTATTTTACAATTTTCCTTTTATATACTTTAAAGAAGAATCAGATTAAGTAAAAATATATAGAGATGAACAAATTGTAACAAATAATGATATTCAGTAATCATTGATCGGCTGTTTTGATAACCCAATAATCAGAAATGGCATCTGTGCAGCATGTTGGTTCTCAGCTACACCTGTGACCCGAGATAAGACTGATTGGTCAGTTGTCATTCAGATCTGATTAGTGCAGGAAATGCAACGGATACGAAGAGATTTCCTTCATTATGTACTATAGTAAGGTTTGAATTAATTCAGAATGCTGTATTAATTAGAATCAGAAATGTCGCATGTGAACTAATTAAAAAAAATTCAAAGCAGAAGTGGCAGGAAGTATTCGATAGCTTTTTGAATAATTTATAATCAATCTCTTATATATCACTCTTCTGAGGAGAATGCATGTCTGTCAGCGCTGTACAACTATTTATTTATATTAGGTTCATATATGCTTTACAGGATGGAATTTTTTTTTACAATGGATTTTATCTAAATTTCATAAAATGCATGTCTGTTAACGTTGTATAGGAATTTATTTATATTTGATAAGCATATTCTTTAGAGGATGGAACTTTTTTCCGATGGATTTTGTCCAAATTTTGATAGAAATGTAAGTATGTTAAGGTTGTATAGGAATTTATTTCTATTTGGCATACATATACTTTAGAGAATGGAAATTTTTTGCCAATGGATTTTTTCCAAATTTTCATAGAAATGCAAGTCTATTCAAGCTATATAGCGATTTATTTATATTTGGTACACATATACTTTTTAGAATGAAACGGGTTTTTCCCCAATGGATTTTGTCCAAATTTTCATGGAAATGGGACTCTGTTAACACTGTATAGCAATTTATTTATTTTTGGTACCCGTATACTTTAGAGAATCGAACATTTTTTTCTAAAAATGGATTACATTCAAATTTTCATAGAAATGTAAGTCTGTTGAAGCTGTTTAGCTATTTATTTATATTTGGTACACATATTCTTTAGATGATGGAACATTTTATTCCAATGGATTTTGTCCAAATTTTCGTAGAAATGCATATCTGTTAACGCTGTACAGCTATTTATTTATATTTGGTTACATATAATTTAGAGGATAAGACATTTTTACCAATGGATTTTGCACAAATTTTCATAGAAGTCTACAAATTTGATTTTAAAAACCATACAACAAATTTTGTCTCTTTAGCTGAGTAGACATTTGAATTATCATGCCGCAGTCAAATATAATTTTATGAATATTTTAGGTTTCAGAGAAATTCGTGACGATTAAAAACTTTCTCTTTGTATACTAAAAGATGAAAATTATGTTAAAACAATCATTTTAACAGATGCTTAGAGAAAAGGGAAAGGAAATTAGTTTCAGGCATACGTTCTCATTAACGCTAAAATCATATCATTTTGAGGTTATTAGTCATATTATTCTCGGTTCCATTAAAGAAATTGCTTCCCAACATCTAAATGATATTGCAACTGCAGTTACGCATGCCAGCTGCAGTTCTAACTTTTCATGCCAACTCATGTCTAACGTCTTAGTATACTGTGCTGTGACGTCATTTATTTTTCACACTGGATGTGCATTAGAATCCGAACCTTAATTAAGTGGCACATTTTCTGATGTCAAATGCATACGAATTGATTTCACTATATTAGATACAACACGATTTCCTTTTGTTATACTTTGTAATGTTATCAATCTTTTTATCATACCCGAGAGCAAATCTTATTTTCAAAAAATAATTCTGTTTGTTTTGCATAGTCATATAATATGGAGAATGCAATACATGCAGATATATGAGGTCAATGAGAGTGTATAGCTCGTTAAAGGCTTTTTGCTGTTAGATAAAATAGGAAGTCAAAGGTGAAATTTATGTCACATAATGCCCGCGAATATTAAATTGAGGTATTGGAAATAAAAACTTCTTTTGACATCTGAACCTAAAAAAGGTTAATGATGGTAGCTTTACGCCACGTGAATGGAGAGATGACACTTCAAAACCAATAATAAGAGCGAAAACCTTTCTGAATTGGCATGCTTGTTATGAAATGTTGAGTAGCCAACAGATCCGAATTTCCATTGTGACAGATGGAATGGGTTCTTACTGAGAGCGGATAGGGAAGAAGAAGGTGGCATAAATGAAGGAGGCAATGCTTTCGATTTACTTAGCAAGGTGTCCAACGAGGGGATTGGAGTGAAACTGGCGTTAAGTGCTCGTGAATGGCAAAACCAAATGAATGTGCTTGTAAATAACATGGCGAGAAGTACCACCAATGACTTGACACTGAATCATGTGAATGATAGCTTTTGATGCTTTCAGTATATATTTAATCATAAAGAGTTAAGAGAATTTAATACAGACCATGCTCATGTGAATCCTTCAACTATAATGCATAAATTTTACTTTGGAATTCATTGCACATCTTTTAGAAAAAAATCAATGTGACGTCACGTCATTGTATAAGCCAACATACAATGAGATGTTAAGTAATATGATAATTTAAATTTGAAATGCCATTGTAAAATCTCGTAAATTGACTCCTTTGTTTAAAAAGTTTCTTTATGGTTAATGTATCGTTTAAATATGACATCTCTGTAAGAGAGTAAATCATATGTATCAATGTATTATCAATTACATTATATATACTATACACATAATGATGTACTCAATTTTTTTCTTTTACGAAAATGGCATTTTAATTCTAAAATATATTAGTAATTTTTCTCGACTTGATTACTTTAAGCAATAAATCAGTAATATCTAGAAAACATTACTGTTTATGTTTACCTTGATTATGGCAAACTTGAATTAACGCCATTGTTTATTAATTTCTATTTTAATTAAGTTAATCTATTTTAAAAGGGAAACATTTTCTGGCTATTTATTTATTATTTTTAATTATCTGAGTGTGCCCATACGAAAACTTATTTTCATTTTGTATAGAAAACAGTGACACTACAGAAAGGAGACTCTATAATTGAAGTCATTCTTCATTTCTGTGTCACTCTTTATTCATGCATTATTATAAGTTATCTCTTTTCACAGACTCGAATTCGTTAATCCTTTGCAGCTGCAAAAGCATGAATATTCATTATTAAAATCTAGAGAGACCAGCTGCGTTACTGGCACGCGTATCGAATTGCATCGGTGTGGTTACCGGAGTTTGTGGAAAGAAGAGATCAGTCTAGCAGATTTTATGCTGCGTCTCATCGTTAGGCAAAAAGTTGTTTTTACTTTATTTTTATTTGAATCTCTAAAAATGTTTTCATACTTGTTGTTGAAAGTGTGAAAAATAAATGTAGCATAATGATTTTGAAAAATTAATTAATTTTGTTTATAAACTAATCCCTGAAATTAGTCTTCAAAACATTTGGTTAATTTTTTTAAGAATTTAACTTTGCTTCTTTGTTTAAATGTTACAATACATTAATGGATTTGAAATATGTAAATACAATTTTTAGAATTTTTGATTTTAAAGAAATATTGGCGTCACAAAATTTATTATTATCATAAATGCGATTAGTTTAAAACCATAGTTTTTTCTGGTTTGGACAAAATACTACTATTTACAAAATTAATTAGATGTTTTTTTTTGGTTGTTGTTTATTTAAGAGTTTATGACTAAATACGAAATGCTGCATTAACAGAATGTTTGACCATTTTTTCATTTAAAGTATATTTTTGGAGAATTGAAATTTTTTCTGATTAACGGAGAGAAACATTTCTCAACTTGCAAAATCTTAATTTTTATATTTTCATATATATTTAATTAATGGATGCATACCTTTTCTAATACATAATTAAAATAAAATAAACATCCAATGATATTACTTTGACTCAGTTACAGATTTCCTTATTTAATTTGAAACATTCGTATATTTCACATATTTTTATTGAATTGAAGCATGTTTTTCTAAATAAATTATTAAAAAGAACTGAACAATCAATTAAATTATGTGGCATCAGTTATGGCTTTTCTGATGAAATTTATATTTCCATTTCTTAATTTTTTAGACATAACTGAAAGTTTAAACCTTTTTTGTGTTTTTTTTTATATAAAAGTTTGTCGCAGTTTAAAATCAAATCATAATAATTATTAATTTCAGAAAGCTTTTTTATAAAATTTGGAATGAGAAATTCTAAATTTTCAAATACAAAGAAGGGATGATTCTTATTTCTTCAATGCCAAGACTGGTTAATTCCAAACTTTCTAATTTTCCCAATAAAAACTAAGCATAATTCTAATTTTCCCTATAAAAAGAACAAACAATTCTGAATTTCTCCTTTGAATTTGCTCTTAAACATTACTTGGAAAATGAACTTTTCATGAGATAAGAAGTTTTAAGAAGAATTTTAAAGTTATATTCTAATGTAAACAGTGCTTTAAAATTATCTCTACCGGTATCTTGCTTCTTTAGATGCAAATAAACTGTTTGAAAGAAATGGAAGAAATTACTGCCGTTATATTCTGAGGCGATTAGGATGGCATGTTCTTCACAAAATTTTACATTTTCTTTCAAAAAGTGGTGTCGAAACCATTTCTTTGTTAACACTTATTTAAGAGATTCGTGTTTATATACTTAATTTGGAACAAATATACTTAATATACAAATATACTTAATTTGGAACGTTATATTTTGTTGATTTTTACAAAAGTGACTGAGATTTTCGAATTAAATATAGAACTTGATTAAGTCTATCATAAAAAGACTTTTCTAAATATTTTTTGTAGATCTAGATCGAAATGACAATTATAAATTTCGGAAAACATAGCCTGTAGTTTTTCGAAGTTAAACGCAACTGGAATTATTTCATGTATTCATATTAATTTTTCAATATATCTGATTGCACACAAACTATCATTCAAAAAGCTGTATTTTATTGAAGATATCTTAACGAATCTTTGAAGAGCTATAATTAATTCGTATTTATATGATAAAAGTCAGTTACTGTTCTTTTCAGTATTCTGAGAAGGCCTCTTTTTGATGGTTATATCTCAATAAGGGATGACACACAGAAGGAATTCTAGAATTTACTTTATTGTTAAATGTAAACATTTCCTCCTTTCCTCTCACCCCTATTTTGCCGAATTAAAACCATCCTAACGCATGCGCAAAAACGTGGAAGGTTTTAGAATACGTTGACAAAAAAAAAAAAAAAGTAGTTATTATGAAAAAGAAATATTATTGAAATGAGAATTTTTTTTTATCGGCTTTTGTATTTGAAACTTTTTCCTAATAACGTGAAATACTTTCAGATTTATTTTGGATTGAAAAATAGGCTTTACTTCAAAATAAAGTTTTTAAAAGATGTGATTATTTTTTTTATATTATTAGTCGACCCTTTTCTTCCAATAAAATGCAAATAAAACATAAAATTAAAATAAAACCATTGTACGAAAAATCAAAATTTAATAAAAAAAAATTATACATTTTGTTTAACTTTCGCTGACAGGTAATGCATAATTTATTTTATTTTGCTCTGAAAATTAATTTTTTTCAAGTTTTTTCCTGTGTTGAAATGCTATTCAGTTACAGCTCAGAAGTAAGGTTTGCGAGAAGACGATAAATTTATCATCATTAATACCACTTCTAAGAAATGCCAAGTAGCATTCAACGACCTCTCCATTCTAAAAAAAAAAAAAAAAAAAGGTTCAATGAAAACTTGGGGAAGAAAAAAGAAACAAACAAAACGAATGGGCTAACCATTCCTTTAAGTGCTCTACTTCTCCGCCTCCCCTTCCTCCCTCTTCTCATCTTCCTCATCCCCGGGATCTTCTTTCCTACTCCCCAGGTATCCAATTGGGTCATAAAAGAACCACGTGCAGATTTAATAAGTCGCCAAATAGCCGACACTTTCCGGAGAGTAAAAATTGGTTTATTGAGTATGCGCTGAGATCTGATAAAGAGAGCAAAACCCGAGGCGATTTGGATGCATTATTGTTTATTTGGTGATCGTCTGCAGATAAAGAGCGTCTTGCTTATACATTTTGATCATTATCGAAAAAAATTTGTTATCACAATGTAGTTGTAAGGGATTTTTTGAGACGTATTGCTGATTTTATTGCGCTTTACATAATCAAGCGATTACGGAAACTGGAATGTTATTTAACATTATCGTTACTATTTTTTCCCCACAAAATTTTGTAAAGCGGCATAATTGAGAGTAAAGAATGCAGGAAAAGGGCTTTCAAAAATTTAATTTTGAGCGATTTTTTTTATTTATTATTGACTATTTAAAATTTCTTAAAATGTTTCTAGTTAAATTAAATTTTCCTCCTTAGGAACTTTTTATCTCAAATTGTATTACGAAATAATTTTATTAATTATTTGCTAAATGTTTTCAGAGTTGGTTGAAATTTTTTTAAGAATTGTCCGTATTCCACACAAGATTTTTTTTAATTGTCTGTATTTTGTCAAGGCGCATTGTATAGTGTATGGAAGGAAAAGACGGGAAAAAATACAAATTTATTTCCTTAGTTGAGTTTGATTTAACTTAACAGTTTAGAATGCTTATTAATTTCTAAGTTCGAAAAAAAAAACTTAGTGAAAATGTTTTATTATTTGAAATAAATTTTTTGAATTCCATCTTTGTCAATGTGAAATATTAAATATTTAAGCGATACTTTCACTTTCTTCAGGATGATCTTGAGGAAGTCTAAGTCTATATTATGTCTATTCTACACAGGCAATAAAGGAAATGCTTGATTTTCAGATTTATTTTCAAGCGTAACACAAAAAATGGATTTGTACCACTAGTATAAAATAAGGGATACTCAAATATCTAGTTCAAAACATCGCAACATGATATTGTTACAAGATTGGCTCATCTTTTATATTACATTAAAAAATTATTCTTAATTACAGCGGCGATTATTATGCGCACATTTTTTTTATTTATTTAGCATCGTCAAATGCGCAAATGTTAAACCCAGTTGCCAGAGCAATGGAAATAAAATATGCTTTAAAATATTTTGAAAAGTTTATATAAATGAAAGAAAAAATTCTATGGAAATAAAATCGGTATCTCTGAAAAGTATATTTTTTAAAGTGCATATAAATAACTTTTGTGTAATAATATGTTTCAGAATTATTTAGAAAGAAAAGCACACTTATAGAAAACACACTTTTTAAATAAAAATCTAATTATATTTTTCAAAAATCTTTTCTTAATGAACATCTACTCTTCTAGAAGTAATTATGTGCCAAATTTAGTAGCATAAAGTCGAGCAGTTTGCCATGTAGAGCATTTTGAAACATATTTTGCATCTCATAAGTGGCATTATACATTTTACTATTTACAAATAATATGCTAACTTATAAACATTATTATGTTAAAAAATATGTTTAATATTTTACCACTTGATCACATTTGAAAAATATTTTTAATCTTTAAAAAAAAATTCTTAACTTATATTTCAAGTCTTAACCGAATTACATTATGTTTTTTCATAATTGTATACATTATATTTTATAATTGTCACAGCTATCGGTAAATTATTAGTCTTCATCTAAAATAAATATTAGTAATCTTTAATTACCTCTTAATATTTTTTTAGAAAGTACAAACACTCTAATAAAATTCTCTTCGTCAGAAATTTTTATTAGTGAATAAATCTTGTTCAAGTTATTCTGTCAGTCATAAAAAAAAAGTATTCAGATGTAATCGTGTCATCCGGAAATCGTACGATCGTGGAGCATGAGCATAAGCTCCAGTTTTTACTTTTCTTTAACCCTTCCTCGCCAAGTGGCGAAAGCTGGAGCGACGGGACGAGCCAACGGACTAACGTAGGGTTGCCGAAAAAGACAATTTTCAAGGTTCCGGCGGAAAGCAGCCAAGTAGTAAGCGTGGATTGGCGCGGTGCTAGCGGAATTCGCCAAGTGTTTATTAATAGCAACTGCGGTGTTAGCAAAGGTGATTAGGAGTGGTGATTTATAACATCCTGTTTTTTATCTTATCGGTAGGAGATTTTGGTGATGACTTTGTAGTCCCTACCGAACAATAAAAAAATCTTATAGGGTTTATTCTCCGAAATGAGAGAAAAAATATTTCTTTATGATGTGCTGTAATTCGACAAATACTTTTAAATAATTAACCACAAATGGCTTTGTTTTTGCAGATGCTCCTTACATAATATGATTCTCATATTTAATAATGTATACAGTATGCAATTAACAAAATAGTATTTTAGAATTATTTTTTTCATACCAATTTTTATTCAGTTCATGATTTATCTTAAAACTGTTTTTCTTTACTAATAATAAAGTTGAAGAAGTCTGTGTGTGTGTGTTGGCACCCTACAAGCCAGATCGTTTGACCTACAGCTACCAAATTTGGCATATATATAACTTGAAGGGTGGCAATGTGCACATTGGAGTGATTTTTCTGAAATTATTATTAGAAATTTAAGAAATTAAATATTAAACTGAATTTCGTCGCTTTTACGCGATAATTACTGAAAATATTATCATACAAAAATGAATTTTATATTGTTTCGAAATAAAACTTCTCTTTCTAATGATTCCAATTTAATAGTTGCGAGGATTTTTCCTGAATTGTTGGAAATTTTTTAAATATTTTTCTGCCTAATTTCCAAAATAAATATCGTCGTTGTCCTGAAATGAAAGCTATTTTCATTATGTCAACAAATCTTAATCGCATGATTTTCTGCTATTATTGAAAACTAGAAACGAATTATCTTGCTTATATCGGCGTAGTTTACTAGACAAATCGAAAAGTGACGTATTACGAAAGACAGAAGATAGATGAACCATGCATTTTCTCATTGCATTGTGACGTCACATTTTTAATAATGCAATGATGTCATCAGACCGGCTTCCATTAGAAAATTTTATATACACAATGAACAGAGCATGTGTAACATAATTAAAATAGCATTCTTTAATGTCTGTCAGATTAACGGAATCATGTTTTTTTTTTTTTATTTCAGGGATTAACTGAAATTAAGCATAACCAATATCCAGGTGAACCAGCTGGTCGCCAAAGGCATTTAGTAATTCTAATAAAAAGATGCAATAGTAAAAAATAATAAATAAATATATAACCGAATGCTGAAATCATTAGAGATCAATTTACTTTTAGATCTGTACCACAATCTTGATTTATTTATCCGTAGCAGTTTCTCTTATATCCTTTAGTTTAGCATATAATTGTGAATAATTAATATGTAATGAAATTTAAAAAAACTTGTACGGAAGCGTCCAAACAGAAATATTGGAGCAAAAAAATATATTCTTTATGAATTAAATAATTTAGTACGTGATTTAAATTTTCCAAAAGAAAGTTTTATCAACTTTTAAAAACACGACTTAAAAATAAAAATTTACTTGCTACTAAATTTTTTTTGAATTAGAAAATGTAAAAAATTATTTATCTGGAATTTTTCTCAAAAGAATCGTTTGCACTTGGGTTTCCTTCTAACTCATTTAACTTCTACTCATCTATCTTACTGATCGTGATTCATTTTTCCAGAGAATATTTATTGATTCTAATAAGAGAAATTTAGCATTTCTTTTACTGCATAATAGTAGCGTTTCTGATTCGATTCCTCTTAAGTTTTAAAAGAATTATAGGAAAATTTTGTTTTTTTCCTTCATTAAAATATTAAAAATTTAAATGGAAAATTTTGGGTGATTTTAAAATACTAACTATGTTATTAGACCAGTAAGATGTCTATACAAAAGAAGTGTTTTATTTCTTAATTGAGTGGATAGTAGATCTAAAAAGAGCACGAATAAGAAACGAATGTCTTCTAAAGAAATTTTTAAAACCATGATCAAAGACCCTCGCACATTAAGACTGTTAATATTAAAGTTAAATGTTAATACTGTTAATGTTAAATGTTAAGATTGTTAATGTTAAAGTTTTGGATAAAGAATGCTTTCGATATTTATACTTTCCCAGATTTTTAGATTGATAAAATCGAAGAAGGTTAGTTCGTTGGTCTATATATAATGCCTACTGAACAATAATGGCTGGTTAAATACTATAAAAATTAAAACTGGTTTGTAATATGAGTTTAAAACTGCACTTTTGACTGCCATTTTCAGTATTTTTCCTGCTGTTGGGTCAATGAAAAATTTCATAAAGATGTGAAAAGTTTATTATAATATTACCGAGAACTCTGGCATCCCAATTTGATTGATATTGAGCGTTAAAAGAAGGCATTAGACTAGTTTCAAAATCTAAAAGATTCAAACATTCCTTTAAAAGAAAGATGGGACACATTTGTATAATTTTTATTTTCTAATTCGTTCTTAAATATATATTTAATTTTATTTTTAATTATTTCATTTTTCAAGTATTTTTATGGAAATTAGTTTTTTAAAAATAATTAAGGTTTTTTAGATTGTGTATATAAATATTTTTAAAAATATCTCAGATGTAAACTTTTTAATTTCACAATTATAAAAAAAAAATGTGATTTAGAAAAATCGATATTATTTTGGGAATTGGCATAGCAAATATTATATAATTTACATAAAATTATGTTACTATTGTAAAGTTATTAAAGTTTCCTGTTCAGAAGATGGAAAATTTTCGGCAAGATGAGAAAGTATAATGTATTTTTTGCTGTAAGGGCGCTGCGTCAGCAAGGGAAATCATTTTACAGATTTACCTTATCGCGAGAGCAACGGGAAACTAAGTTTGGTCTTCGAATAAAAAACAAATAATTATAATAAAAGCTCTCGAATCTTTATTATTTTCACAATTGTAATCTGTGCATAGAGCCATAGCGGTCTGTTATCAAAGTTGCTTGTTCATTGTCGAAGACAACTATTTGATTCACGATTTAGTTCATGATCCCCTGCATATATCGGCCTAAGCCCCAGAAAATCTGTTGGAAAAAGAAGTTCTGACATTTTTGTAGAAATTTGGCATACGATCAACCAGTACTGATAATCTAGTTATTTCATCAAGCTCAAAATCATACGACTTGTTCTCGATTTCTTTCATGTGACCTTTTGGAAGCATAAGCCGTTCTCTTTAATCTCAAGTAAAATAATGTAAGTATTAAAAAAAAGCCACAAAAAGAAGTTTATTTAAGAATGGAATTGGAAGAAGTTTCCATTCAGCAAACAGTTTTACTTGTTCGTATTCATTATTAGAAATTTGAGTAAATCCTTAACGTAATTGAATTTTACATTTTTTTTATGTTTGAAAGAAAATCTGAAATTAAAACATAAGCAATTCACTTTTTAAGTACTTTTTATAATACTATGTATGTAACACCAGTGTGTCCAAGGAATCATCAACATTATAATGTATTCACCTGACATCACAATCATATAGCAAAAGATCATCAAAATATGAAGTAATTGTTTTTTTAATAAAGTAGTCATCATCTAACGTAGAATTTCATGTTGTATTAAACTGCTCTGCGAATTTACAAATTCTAAAGCTAAAAAGGCGAAATGCAATTGACGTATGCTACACGAACCTGACTATTGAGAACTAGAGCTTTTATGTTTACTAACCGGAATGAATGAATTTATGTACTTTAAAATTTTTTAAAAACCTACAAATGTTTTTACATTTGTGATGGTTTCTGCTTAATTTAACTTAGACGTTGGCAAGAGGTTCTTTTAAAATTATCAGATAATATACCTAAAATAAAATAATATAATAAATCACAATAAAAGTAAGAAACAATATTTCATGAAAATTGTTTGCATATTTATTATTCTTATATAGCTCTAAATATTTTCTTCTGATAACCACGATCATTCGATGTCAAAAAAAAAACGATTAAAAATATTAATTGATGTTAAACACTGACTCTAATTTATTAGATTTTAGAAGTGAATTATTAATATGTTAAAATAATACTTAGTAAAATTTTAAAACGAAGCAGTTCCTAAAATAAAAGATGTGCTATTGTACACAGAGAATATAAAAGACCAAACGATTAATATGGGAAAAATACAAGCATTATGCATGCTACGGATTGAAATTTAATATGAATATCTTCTCTTTCTTGTAATGAATTTTGCTATATGAATGGCATTGTACAATTTGTATTTAGTTATAAATATGTGAATTGAGACAATTCTCAGTTAAAGTTATTTTATATTCTTCTATATACTGGATAAACCTGAGATGAAGGAATATAATTTTCTGGTATCAAATATGATATAAAAATTAATATTAATAACATAGCATAAACTGCCATTGAAGGAGCACCGAGTATGAATTTTAAAAAGTAAGATTTTGTTGCATAGTTTAAAAAAACTTTACGAAGATTTGTTTAATTTGTTGTTCTTGTGAAGGGCATTTTTCACTGTATAATCCTTTAAGAACCACTTTTGTTTCGCGAAGAACTTCATAATAATGTATTTATACAAATTGTGAACAAAACTAGATCAAGACCAGTATATTATCAATAATTTTAAGAGTAAATTCAATCGCTAATAATCTGTTCTTTTACTCAATAATGTAAAGCAATTTTAAAAAAGAATATTGTCAATGTGATTTTCTGATAGTATTAAAGAAGTAAAATTATTTTTTAGACAAAAAGCTCAAGCTTATTTTTCAGCTCAAAAATCATAATTTATTACAAAAATTCTTACTTTTTGATAGATATGATTTTATCCTTAAGCATATTAGACAAGAAATTGCAAGGGAAGGGAAATACAACTATTTTGCTTTTAGAAAAAGTGCTTGCTTTTGAATAAAAATTATGTTTGCCTACTGCAGATTTAGAGAAGGGATTTTCAGATTTTTCAAGCGTGTCTGTGGAACACAACAAATAATTTTTTCAGTTTTTTGATCGTTTGTTTTTTACAAGTTGCTTTCATACTTCTCTTTTCTTTCTATATCTGCAGTATTTTTTTGTGTTGTAGTTACTATACCAACGCTATTTATGGTTTTTTACTACGAAGATTACATTCCAATAAAAAAAATTAGGTGTTACCATTCGAAGTTTTACCACTTTATTACCGTAACTGCGAGTGCTGAATTGCTTTTATTATGAGCAAAACAAAATTTCATATCCTTTCCTTGTAGGAGCACCTATACTTTTCATAATCATTTACATATATTCTAATTAAGGAAAATAAAGCACACGTTTATCATAAATGAAATAAAAAAATCTAATAAAAATATTTTTAATAAATTTTTACCATTGTTTAAAGATATCACACAATAAGTTAACAATGAATAGTATGCGGTTATAATTATTGCTGAATGAATAGTAACGTTTATAATTATTTTTATATGTATGCAAAACTCATGAAGTAGCTACAGAGGAATTGTGTAAAAAAAAGCCCAAGTAACATTTTCTTAAGAGAAGTAACAAGGTTCCTGGACATATGACGATAAAATCGATGTTGCTAAAGTTCTAGTTCCCCTCTTCAGATTTTTATAAAAATGGGGACAGTAGTTCAATCAATAATGTAGAGTTTCGACATGAAAAGTTTACACACTGTCAGCTGGGATTATTGAGTGAAAAAGTTCCATTCGTCGTGAGAAGATTTCGTTTTAAAACGTTCTTTTTTTACCAATGGACAATTTTGTTATATGCTTATGAAGACATTTTACTTGTTTAGTTATTAATTCTGGCTGCGAATTAAAAAAGACATAATTATTATTTATTATGTGGTAGCCATATTTTGTAGTCCTTCTCTATGTTTCGAAGCAATTTTTATATTTTAAATTTTTATATTTTAAATAATATACCTTCTAAGTAGACTTCAAAACAAAATTATTTTGTACTTTCTATTGATTTGGAAAGAGATTTATTTCGATTATTTTTGATTTGGAAAGAGATAATGTGATTTGATTTTTTATAAGAGACGATTTTTTTAACTGTAATTCTTTAGTTTACTTGTTATTTTTTAGCTGTTATCTATTATTTTTACTTACATTTGGTCTATAAAACCTTTATTTCAAAATGTTTCTGTGTCAATTCTATTCGAACCCATGCCAGGATTTCTCTACTTTAAATCAATTTTTTTCTTCTAGAGACACATTTAATGTGCAATAAAAGTCTCTTTTAAATATCTGTCTAAATAATATTCGAAATCTTGCAAATTAATAGACTTTTGGTGTTTAGTTTTGACTTAACAAAATTGATTTGTTCGAATCTGGAGCAGATTTTATAGATAATTTGATTCTTATGTACAAACGTGTTGTTTCTTGCTGGCCTTATTTCATGAATAAGACAGGAAGGTAATATATAAATGCTATATATCTAAGTAAAAAAGAAAAAAACTAATGCTCCTTTAAATATGGCCTTGGTGATCACTAAAGAAAGACCTGACGACACCATACAAAATTATATGTCTTAATCAAGTTTTTATTGTTGTGGCATAGACTTGGTTTTGTGCTTCCATTGCTTACTGTAAAATCTGAACAATAAGCAGTATTAGAATACAAAAATAAAAGAATAACATTAACAACTTTCATGCAATGTGAATAATTTTTAATTTTCGAAAATAGTAAGCAATTCAGTCTTAATGAGATGAGTCTGAAGTACCTTGAATTTTTACCTTGTGTTATTGTTGTTTTAGTCACATTTTTAAAATTTTGTTGTTGTTATTAATGTGATATGCAGAGAAGCTTCAATTGTTTCTCGAAATGACGAAGACGACTCTTTTCATCAGAATATGGACCTGCTTAATGTATTGATCGGTAAGTTTTAATTCTTAAAATTTCGAATAGCCATTTATTACATAAGCTATATGAACATAAAAATGATTCATTGTCCAAAATGCGCAGGGCTCACAAAAATAAATTCATTTCAGATATACTTCTTAAGCGGAATTTCACGATGGGGTGATCTAGACAGAAAATGCCCTTCCATTTTCTACAAAATATGCAAAGAGCTTACCAAAGACAGGTATTTGATATGCCAATCAACCTCAAAAACTTTTCTTCATAAAAATTATTAAACAATAACTGATATTGTATGCCTTCGCTCCTCATTTTTCTTTTTATAAAAATACACAAAAACTACATGTGAGATAAAAAAAATAATTGTATTGTGTTTTTTCGTTCGTCAACATTATTTTTTAAAAAATTGTATTATAACTGTAATTTTTTTTCTGCGAAAATTTTGTATAAAATTTTGAATTTTTCTTTTAAAGGCAAATGGAAAAGATCTATTGCCGATCATATCTGAGATGTTAAATATTTTTTGCAATTATGAGGGTACATTTCTATTTAAAATTGGTTCTTTATATTTGAATCTATGATTAACAAATGATTTTCAGAGGATCCACGGATTTTCTTTTAAAGATTATTATTTGTTCAACATATGATGAAAATAAAAACGCTATGAACGCATGAAAGAACTAGAAATATAAGAATAAAAAAGGAAATTTCAAACCTTTCAATTCAAACTTTCTCGTCTACGAAGTATACAAAATATTGCAGTCGTCGAAAATTCAAACTCGAGGTTTTGATAAATTTTCACGTTTTAAATTTCCCTGTGCTCGAAAAACACATCTTTGGAATCATGTCTATCTATGAACACGATTATTCAAAAATCCTTGTCCTTGATAGATGAAATTTTGCATATGGTCTTTACAATAAATATGTAGATTTTTATCAAATTTCGAATGTAATCCGTTCAGAGGATGTCTCCTGCTTTCCAAGTAAAAATAAACATGATTACTACAAAACCTAAAGTGCTAGATATATAAAATTTGGTTCACAGGTTTATCATCTAAAATGTAGATCCTTATTAAATTTTGAACAAAATCCTTCAAGGATTTGAACGAACTGTCGTTTAGTACTTTTGCATGACTGTAAGTACAATAACTAGAAAGCCCAATCATTTAAACAAATGAAATTTGTTTAAATGATTGCGCTTTGTTTCCGAATGATTGCGATTTGTTTAAATGAACGCTTTTGTTAACAATCGTAGTTTTATGCCAAATTTTGGTTTCAGTTTTTCTGAAAAAAAAAAAAAAAAAAAGGGTTTCTAAATTCGGTTTTCGGATACTTGGATATTAATTGCATGCCAAGGATTACTCGCCAATCATCGCATGTTAGATTCAATAAAAGCACTGGACTCATGTCAAAGATTTTTTTTGTTTCGTATGTAATGCCTGCCATTACTATGCAAGACATTCGCGGTCATAGTCGAGATCTAAAACTGAAAGCAGGGAAAGGGGGACAGCACATTTTTAGGGAATATGGGCAGAAGTTTAGGAGATACCACTACCACTGATTTCAATTTGTTACTGATATTAGTATTCTTTTTAGATTTTAATAAATACTAAATTATTTTAATCCAGCAATTTCCAGTTGCATATTAAGTAGTTTTGCTCCTTATTATTCTGATTTAGTAGAAAATGATTTATTGTATTTTATTGCTTTTACGGTTTATGCATAAAGGAGTCTTATTCATTAATTTTGATTTAAATTTCACAATGATCATAGAAAGTTTTTATTTTAATTTAAAATAGATTATAACAAACTAAATGAAAAAACGTATGAATGAAATTGAATCATTCATAATTTTTGTGCGTTTAATCTTTAACCTTTTAAAGGGCCATTTTTTTCTAGTCATATTATGTTAAAATATTTTTAGGCTTAAAATTAAAATAAGAAAAGGGATCCATTTAGCTTATTAGATAAATTTAATTTAATTAATTTGGTTAATTAATAATGAAGTGACAAACCAAGACGCATCATTTTGTGTGAGATAAAGAACTGAAGCATCTAAGTTTCTGTCTTTCTAAAAAAATTTGTCAGAACTTATGCCAACCTACATAACTTCATACAAAGATTGATAAATTTGGTGGGAAGCATACTTCCCACGACCTTAGAAAAGGTTAAATCGAGTAAATATTTCTTATGATATTTGAAGATCTTATATAGCAAGCTTTCATATCAATTATAACGAACAAATTATGTATTTATTGTAAAATATTGCATTATAGTTGAATTTTATGCTTCAAATTAAGATGTTCCTATAATGTTTATATATTGATTTTTTTAATCATATTTGAATAACTATAAATTAAGCTTTTTAAAGCAATTTTAGAGTTTTAGAAATAATATAATATATACAGATCGGCATAAATGTTCTGGTTTTTATTGGTATTTTAATGTTTTTAATTAAAGGACCTGAAAATAGTGCGACAGCAAAAGTTTTGTACTCATGCAAGATTTACTTTTCTATCAGATCTTTTTTAAATTCAAGAGTTAAAAATTCAAAAACTGAAAAATGAAATATTTTTTTTACGAAAGCTTTAAACCCAAATTTGAAGAATAGGATGATAATTAATTTAATCATTTATAAATCTCATTAGTGCTGTTGAATTTCTTTTAACTAAAGGTTTGATTTTCCAATTTCTATCTTCGGCTTCAGGTTTTCGGAATTTTTTAATATTCTGAGAAATATCCTTCTTTTTCTTCCGAGACAGTGATTCTTATGAGAATTAAAAATGTAAAAATGGTAGAAATTTAAAAAAAAACTATTAAATTCAAAATAATAAAAATACTTTGTCATTATAAAAGTAAAACGTCATTTTTAAAAATCGATCAATGTAGATAGGTGATAGGCAAAAGAATTTTAATTGTTCAGTGTTGATTATGGAAATTTTCGTTAAATCCTGAAGTTTGAATTTACATTAAAAAAGGCAACTTTGTATTTTTCATTTATGCAGAAAATTTGAATAATATTGGGCATGGTTTTGAAAATCTTTTTTTTCCGTTCATATGCAACATTGACGAATGCATTTCATTATTTAAACATGTATAACCGTGATTCAGAATGTTCTAGAAGAATGAAAGAATGGATTTAGCTTTGCAGAGTAAGTTTTAGTGTTGAAATGTTAGGCGAAGAAAATACAAAAATTCTGAAGATGAACTCATTTCATTAAGAGAGTCAATAAATATATTTTCCATTCTATTGCTTTCAATGTCAACTACGCTTACTTATTATTGTAATTATTATTTTTTCTCTGATGTGACGTAACTTTGCGCTGAACTACCTGATTTCTTTGCGCCAACAGTAGGGTTTTATTTAGTTTGTGATTTTTAATATTAATTAATAATGAAGTAATTTTTTATATGATGCAGAAATGCCCAGAGAATATGAAAGTAAATTAAGGGTTCGTAAATATATAAATTACACCACAGAGACTTCACAGACTTGCTTTAATGCATTTCATTAGATGAATGCATTGTTATAGAAGTAGAAGCTGTTTTCATTAGATGAATGCATTGTTATAGAAATAGAAGATGTTTTCATTAGATGAATGCATTGTTATAGAAGTAGAAGCTGTTTTTGGTATCCCTGGGCGAATAGTTAGATACAAAAGAAAGCAATTTCATGTAAGGAAACCCACTGTTAAACCCCTTGGTTTTCCTCAATGGAAGAAACAGTTCAGTTTTTATTTTCTTATCAATTATACAAACCTGAAAATGAAAATAACATTTTTGTAACAAAGAAAGATATAATAATGAATAAATTTATTAATGAAACACTCAGTAAAGATTATATTCATTTTATTATTTCAAAATATCGAAAAAAAAAATTATAAACAAGTAACTTGTGCAGAAATATACATAATATATATTATAATATAGTGTATAGTATTGCATAATATATTACAAAATACACCTAGCTCATTATTAAATTTATCTAACATTGCAACACAGTAAATTTATTATTGAGATGTATTGAAAAAAAAAACGAGTAAGTCATTCTATAACGTTAATTATAAGAGGAAGAATCTATAAGGTAAGAAAAAAGATAAATTATCAAAATTTTGAGAAAAAAAAATTACTTATTTTTGAATCGTTATATAATTTAGATATACGTTTGCATACGGATTATAGAGAAAATATCGCAATCGTTCAAAAGGGCGAACTCGAAATTTTTGATGACTCTCTACGTTTCTTCATTTTTTTCGCTGAATTCGAAAAACACATTTTTTCCATTACATCTGTCGCTGAATATGATAACAAAATACTGCTTTACGCTTGATGGGTATAATTTGATAAATTGGCTTTAATTCCAAATTTGTAGATTTCTGTCAAATTCTAAACGAAATCCATTCAAAGGAAGTCTGTCTGTTCGATTACAAGTAAACTAGATATCTACAAAACGTAAAGAACTATATTTATAAAATTTGATACACAGGTTTAGTATCTAAAATCTACATTCTTACCAAATTTTGAAACAAACGTCAAAGGGTTGACCATCTGTTGAACTGTTTTTCGCATGTATATAAATTCGATGACTTAAATCAATGAAATTTGTATGTCATCTTGTAATTACAATTCCACGTCAAATTGTGGTTACAGTTCGATATTTGCACTATTTATTCAATAAAAATACTGAAATCAAACAAAGATCTATATTTCATAATTGTTGTTTGTCAATGCCATCCATGACATACTCAAATTTACCCATGGTTCACAATTTTGAGCGAAAAACCTTTGTTGAAAAGTATGCGAGAAATTTCTTGGAGACCACTCCAGTTGATTCTTACTATGGCACCCACAGATAGCTATAGTATACTAAACATATAAAGTTATGTCTGTTACTGCATCACTGAAATTCATATTATTTTACCGAATAGTCGCATAGTACCATGGCAAAATTAAATTCTTATTTCTAGAAGGGAATAGTATATAAATACAGTCCGTCAAATCTTACAAAACATTTTAATCATTCAGTATCTAATGTTGCACATTTTTATTGTTTAACGAAGGGTTGGTCTTCATTGCAATTTTTTTATATCGAAAACGGTGGTCTAGAAATACCAAACTGGGTTAAATTTATTTTCCTTTTCTTATAAAATTAATCAATTAAACAGAAAACTGTTACTGTTGATGTTAAGCCAAGATTTATAGTCAAATATTGTCAGTACTCATAACATGACTCTATAGATTTAGATAACATTCAAATGAATTATGATTTGATACTGGGTTTATTTATTTAAATTAATGCTTCTATTCTAATCATAGTAAAAACCATTAAAGAGAATATTTAAGAGCTTATTTAAGAAAGATAAGTAAAATTGATCTTTTAAAAAATTTTAATATAAAATATTTATAACAAAGAAACGGGACTATTTATTCAAACTCCGCTCAGATCTTGAATCTTGACATTTTGTCACTATATCCTTACATTTGGACTTATTTATTTTACTCCAACCGAATGTAATTGTATAATAAACAAAACAAAGATACATTTCAAAAATATTCCTTCTAAATAAATATAGTTATATAAATTGAAAAATAATATAAATCTTCGCAACTTTTTAAAAATGGTTCTTGTACTTTTGTTCATCTGTAAGAAATATTTATTTTCTAAAAGGGAATTTCGTTGAAAATAAAATAAAACGTATACATAGGTGTATCTTTTATTTATCTTTCCTTTGTTGTACTAAAATAGAAGTCATCCCCCATAACCGATTGGGATGCAAGATATGAATGGTCCAGGAACATGCATCGGTGGAAGAAGGTTAAAGATTCGATTCTTCGAATGTGCTCGTTAATCACCATTATTCAAAAATTGGTAAACCGATGTGCAATTTAGAAACGGTTGCTCGCACAAATCGGCAAATTCCGAGTGTGAGCCAGCTTCCTCCGATCGTTTTTAATGAAGACAGCTTACTTAATGTATTGAACCTAAGTCAGACTTACAAGAAGTGTATCAAAATCTCCATAGTTTACAAAAGATGCTACTTTTTAACCATGAATCCTTATCTTGTAGATTGAGCTAGGTATGATAAATTTAATGGGATTAAAGCTACCATTCTAGTAAAATAGGATGGCACTTTAAGACCATTAAAATACTTATATGGTAGAAAACTTGGTGCATTTGTTCCTAAATTTAAACAACAAAGGAAATGATTATACTTTAAAATAACTATAAAATTAAAGCTAATAAAGTATTAAAGCTTATAAAAAGTCTTTCAAAAATAGAATAAAAATATTTGACTATTGAATACCCGAAATTCTAAAAATGCAACAATTAATCTTTTAAAACGTTTAAAAAATAGTTGCTGAAAAAATACACAGTAAAACTAATAAATGAAAGGGAGTTAAAATGTCTGAGAAATAAACGATGTTGCTTTGATTTACAATGCTTCTTTTTTGCATCACTTACTCTAGATTAAAATATTTGGCCCCGACCCAATCCCTCTTTTCAAATTGCGCCAAATGCGCGGCGACCGATCGCCAAATCAAATAAACCTTCCCACAGTCTCTTGGTGGAAAATGCAGTCCGGAATGGCTGGTAAATAAGACGGTGCCAGGAGAGGTGTCTAGTTCTTGGGAGACCCCTTTTCGTGCTCCCCCAGCTGTTACGACAGATGATGAGCTTTCTGATCAATAAATACAGAATGGTTATCTCTTGCTGATTATAATTAGTTGATTTTTTAAATATTCCATTTATTGTAAATAGAAGATTTATTTGAAATTAGTATTTTCTCTATCGATTTTATAGCAACTTGCTGTTAGTTTCGATATTCTACCTCTTCTCCAGAGTATTTGAATAAAATAAAGAAAGAATAAAATATTTCACTGAGCTTTTTATCTAATCATTTGCTCGTAGTAGGAAAGCTTCCGTATCTGCGTAGCAGCTGATGATATGTAAACCGGTGTTTCAGAACGATTTTCTGTTTATTTTTTTTATCATTTTGTTTATGCTTTCTGTGAAAAAAGTGTAATTTAAAAGAAGCAAGCACAAAGGCATGCATCTGACGATGCCTAACTGCAAGCCTTCTACCCGCCAGGGATGATGAAATCGTCATGGAATGGAATGATGTGAGTGATTCGCGCCAGTGGCCATCAGATGCTTCCACGGGGATGCTGCTGTTGTTGCAAGGATGAAAACGAGATGGCGCCACGGGAGCGGTTCACCGACGATGGTGGCTCATCGTTCGGATGTGCTGATTTCTGCGGATCTCGGGTAGGTGGATAGAATTTCCATCCTTTAACCCGTTCGAAAAGATTAATCTGCAGATTTTCAATTCTCTGCAAAAATGATTTAACGTTACTTTCAAATCCATATTACTTCGGCATTATTTATACATTGAAGTAACTATAAATAAGCAAAAATTAAAGCTATTAGTTAAATTCAAGATAAATTCAC
>JAPMOR010031545.1:0-62908 GCA_026543865.1 Argiope aurantia | reverse complement strand
GACAAGGAAGTGCTACACGTTGATTTGACGGAAGGAGCAATTAGTGTTCGTTAAAATTCAACGACCATTATGAGCAGAAATAATTACGTTAACCAGATGTATCCGCTGCAGGAACTAATTGATTAACGAGGATTGGACGCATTTTTTCCATCAGGCTAAACGAATCTTGTTTCATTTCGTCGCACATTCGTGCTACTCTCATTTTCTCATTTCCATGAAGGGGTAACGATAAGTAATTGCATTATATTTAAATTTTGCTTGGAAAAAGTGTGCTTTGATTCCTTGTGTGAATGTTTCCAATTGTGATTAATTCAATTGTGTGAAGCGACGAGTGAAAAAAGTGAAAGCTTACACTTTACAGGTGAGATTAAAAGTTTTAATAACACTTTGTCTAATAAAGTAATTAAGATACCGGAATCGCCAAGAAAGTTTCGATTCTTGCCTGTTTGTCTTGGTTTTAAAAAAATCATACATTTGTCAATTTTTGGAATAAAAGGGCCCAGAGTATCCTGGTTTTTATCTTGAACGAAATAGTGCATATCAAAAAATATAAAATATTAAAAAGATTTAAATTGCTAATTTAGCTTTCGAAGATATCGTCTTCCAGATTTTTTATGTGTTTAAAATCACTCAGTCTAATATAAATAAATTAATCTAACGAAAAACATTTAAAAAAGAGTGTATTTAATATTCTCGCAAGCTATGGGTGTGTAAATGCAGTAACTAAAACAATGAAATACTTAAAATATTTTTAGAAATTTATTGAAGTTAGATAATTGTCTGAAAATGAAATTGATATCACTGAAAATCTGTTTTCTTGAATTTTAAAGTAATTTAAAGATGTTTTTTGTGCAATAATACACTCCACTTTATTGATAAAAAAACTTTATGATGGTGGTGATTTACCCACTAAACAACTATCTCCTACATTTGCTTGTTGCAAGCTTAACGATCTGCTTTCTATAACATTAAAATCTAATAACATAAAAAGAATAATCTTGTCTTGTTATCTATTTTTCTTTGTATTATTTGCTTTTTATACTTCACCTCGTGAATAAGACAAATTCAATCTCATTTTGTACATTTATTATATAAGGAATACTGTCAAATTTGCAAACTGCAAAAATAAATCAAATGTTTATTTAATTAGAAATTAACAAACTTTATCTCTTTTTTACACTTTAGACTACTATACTATTATTTTTTATTTTTTTATTTATTTTAATAAGCTTTTTGACAGTGCAGTCATTGATATTAAAGTAGCGATTTAATTTTGTTTAAAACAGTTTAAATCAGTCGCTGAGACGAAGACAATCTTCTTATGCTACAAAAAAATTTACGGCACTAATATTATAAATATTAATAACATTTGGAACCAATTAATTTTTAATGTTTTTAAAAATCATTTGGTTCAGTTGTGATTTTTTAAATTTAAATAAAAGCAAACGATAAAAAGATTTTACATATTATAATATTTTATTATATACAAAAGTAGTCTTTACTTTAAAGATGTTATACACGAAAGAATTTTAATTTCGAGTAACGCTGGATATATCAACTAGTTTATAATGAAAGTTATCAAATTCTTATCATATAAACTGGGCTACGAGATGAAAATTACTTTCAAAAAATTTTTGTTAACGTAGTCTTATTTTATTTTGAAATTTGAATTCGATGCACGTTAAATCCCTTTTGCTGGAACTCTTCAAGTTAGATCATATTTGGAAAACTTAAAGCAGGAACAGAGGGGGAGGAATGTCTGATGTGCTTCTTATTAACCAAATGAAGGTTCCTCTTGTATAACGTTATTAAATTTTATAAATTTCAAACTGGGTGGCTTTAGATATTGAAAAGATCAAAACAAAACAAAAAGTTGAAATCTCTTATTTGTTCAACTAATCTGAGATGATTGGTAACTTTATCATTAATACTGCTGATAAAGTGCGCTCGCGCGTAACAGCATTAACGAACTTTTAAGGAATTTACGATCATTTGGGTATGCTGGATGGTTAAATCCCTCGACGAAGAATTTTCTTGTTGGTGTGACACATGAGTATGAAGAATGAAGTGTTGGTTCAATCATTGCTCTTATAATGTGAACATGATTCAAAATTAGGAGGTGCTTCCAAAAAGAATCTCAGGTATTTTCAAAATGAGTGCAAATTTTAACAAACCAACTAATCCTCTGTCTTAAGAAAATATTAATCTAGTAAATATTCTCAATTCTATTGAACGATAATTCTAAATTCAGACCTATTCCTTGCATATATTCTGTATTCAGATTAACTAATCGCTTCCAGGCCTCATTTGGGCCGTTGAGGGATTTTGAATGAGAAGCAATGCATCACTACCTGAACTATATTCCGAAAGCACCAAACTCATACTAATGCATCCATCCCATAGTTTACATACAATATGTAAATGTAATAAAATAAAGGATAATTTAATCATAGGTTTCCTCCGTATTGCACTAACCATTTCAAATCTCGTTTACTAATGGCTATTCATTAATTATCGTAATGCTCACCCATGAATTATTGATAATAGTATATAATTGCATATCATTCATTAAATTATCGATAATTAACTACCTTTGTCTGCCTAACTAATATTCTTGAATATTAGTTAGGTTTAATTCTAATTGATCTCTTATACATAACTCTATATTTATATTTCAACTAAGTATTTTCAAATATCAAAATGTTATAGACATGTAAACTGTATTTTTTAAAAATATATTCTATTCATTGGGTAGCGTCTCAACCTGTTAGCGTCTCAAATTAGAGTCTCAACCTGGGTACTCATACCCACTGATGTACATAATTTTTTTTTTGGGGGGGGGAGCAAAGATTCGTGAGAAAAAAAGAAGTAATGGTGGGTATTCATGGATTTGTATGTAGATATCTGTATTGTTATACACGCTGGGATTTATTGGGGTATGTGAGCAGTGATGATAAGTCAGTGGGTACGCAAGTAAAAAAGTTTAGAGAATCGTTGATGAAAATGAACTTCATTTAAGGATTCAAATCATTAGACGTCATCGTCATCCCAGAATGAAAAATGGAACAATCCGCAATATTTAACTGCATGTGAGGACCGCGGTGGCCTGGCAGTAAGGTCACGGTTTCGGAACTGGAGAATTACAGGTTCAAGACCCGATTCCACCGAAGAACCGTCTTATAAACGAGTTTGGTGGTCGCTAAATCCATCGGGGCCGAACGTCCTCTCGCTGATGTGGAAGTTTGGAAAGGAGGTGTCTCAGGTGTCGTCCTCGTCATCTGACAGCAGTTCACAATGACGAGGTTCGTCCCAAAATAGCCCTAAAACGGGGTATTAATATAACTAAACTAAACTTAACTGCTCGTTTAGACAGTGCTATTACTTCAATTTCTTATTTTTTTTAATGTAAAGTATAAGTTGATTCTAATACTAAAAGGGGAAGATTTACTTTAATTTTGTAATGTAAGCAAGTCATTCAGCATGTTAGTCGGATCGAAATATGTTGATAAGAAATTTAAAGAACTGTAAGCATAATATTAAGTATGTCATATATATTATTTAATATTTTAAAGTCTTTGTTAATATATTCCATAAAAAAAATCGAGGAAATGATATGAAGTACAAATTTTAAAGTTCATTTTTGCGATTGTCGGCAATCAAAGAGCACACAACATTTGCCATTATATCTTGACTTGATTTGAATATCTTGGTCTGTTGACTTTTATCTATAAAAGAAAATCCCGCGATAATATATTTGATAAAACTATGAAAACTCTCATTGCAGTAACAAAAAGTATTGTTAGAAATTATGCCTAAAATACTTTTTAATATCAAAATGAGGAGAGAAATTAATTGTACAACAATCTAACTATATCAAGAAAGATCACTTAAAAAATTTAAATGCTTTTAAAAATATTTTGTGCTAATGTTTTTATGTTATAGCTGGAAAACGCCAAAATATCTCTTACATCTTAATTAATTTTTATAAAAATGATACGAAGTGCTCATTTCAGCCTCCGAAAGTTTATTTGTACGAAATTTGGTAGTGATTGGTCAAGCAATTGACTCAATAGTGTTTTTAACACACACACGCACGCACACACACACACTCACTTTTCTTTATTATTACTAAGAATAACATCGTGTTATCAATAAGAATCAGAAGATAATTATTCAGGCTATATTTTTAACCTTTTATCGAATTAATTAAGATAACTTCCATCGAAAATGGCTGTCCTAATAACACTAATAAAATCCATAGAATAAATGAGGTGGTCATGGATTATTGCACTTCTTGTACCGAATTATAATACAGAGTGAGTACAAATGATGGATCCGATTTAAAAAAAATATTTTCGAAACTACAGCACATATTACAATAAATGATACATGAATTTAAAGAGAAATATACTAATCTTTCTTTCATTTACAAATGTTCTATGTGTGGTCCTCTTGTTACACGGCATACGACCAATCTGTAATCCAGTTCGATTCCAAATATTTTGTAACATCACTCTGTCAATGGTTCTGAATGCTGCACAAATACGTTCTTTAAGTTCTGGCAGTGTTTTCGTCATCGGTAGAACATTAACAATGTCTTGTTCGAATGATTTCTTTTTGTGGGGTGATGGCAAAGATAACAGGTAAGACAAAATGCTACAAAATGTTTGGAACGAACTGGATTACAGATTGGAAGTACGCTGTGTAACAAGAGGGTCACACATCGGACATTTGTAACTGAAAAAAAAAAGCGTGGCATATTTCTCTTTAAATTCATGTATCGCTTATTGTTGTAATATGTGCAGTGATTTCTAGAATATGATTTTTTAAAATCGAGTCCATAATTCGTATTCACCCTGTATTTTAGAATGACTTAATTTCAATTAATACAATCAGTAATTCGATGCCCATTTGACAAATGTATGTGACGTTTAGGAATTAAATAGTTTCCTAGTAATAACAAATCTATCTTCATAAGAAAAAGACAGATTGAGTTTCTTTTTCCTTTATTCAGTCCAACAGTTTGTATGACACATGTAGCAATTGATAAAAAAGACGTCCATTCCGGAAAGTTATGCGCATATTTTTTCCACACTTCATGGCTTCACAATCTCATCTAACAAGGATGAGAAGATACTGAGTGGATCGACAGCGGATAGAACGTATTACAAGGTTGCATATAATGGATGAAAGAAAAAAAATCCCTGTTCTTTTCAGAAGAAAAAAACAATAGCACTATTCACATCAGTTCCGAAAACTTATTTCTTTGTTTCTCGGGTGCTTGTTGTCGTCACCTAGGTGTCGTAATTCTTCCTAATTGTTTCCTCCCCGCCGATATTGTTCCTTTCCTGGTCGGGTGCTGATTCCGCTTTCCCAGTAGCGTGTTTGTTCTTATTTTTAGGTGCTTTTATGGATTCCTAAGAAGCTTCTTTTCAGTTCATTTGAATCCGCCAGAAGTCAATTAGGTTTGTCCCACTAACAAAAATAGATGCCCATTAAGTTATTGAAGGGCTGTCATCAATGGAATACACGTAGCTGAGTTTAAGTACTTGCAGATGGAAGTGTGCTTATTCATTATTGAAGCAGTGAATTTAGAGTAGTTTAGAAAAACGAAACCCGATAATAATTTTAAAAAAATCATGAGATGAATATTTCTGCCGAATAGATCCATCTTTTCGTTGGATCGTACATCACTCACGAAACAATTTATATCTCAAAATATTGAGTGGTTACAAAATAATTCTCTGACTACCCAAAATAATAGTGAAATAACTTTTCTTTTAATTACAGCCAGTCACCCCTTTATTACAGAAATAAGCCGTATAAACAGGAATTATTGTGATTGGCTGTTACGCTCATTAACTATCCAAGTTTTTTCATAAGAAAACAACGTCCAAAAAATTTCAAAGAATCTTCAAACTGTTGGTAAAAGGCTAGAAATCTTTTCCATAATTTGTTTTAATATTTTTAAATTTTTAGTGTATTGTAATAATTGTGTTAAAATTATTATCCATAAGGAGTCTTCCTCTAATTTGTTTGAGTTTGGCACATTCTGTTAGGTTGTTCTAGACTGAGCCTATTTCACCACATATACATGTGTTATCTTACATCCTTTTGAGTCTTCCATTTCTGAATCTTTCCAAAAATTCTTTCCAATATAATTCCGATGGATATATATCGGGAAGATGGATATATATGTAATGATATTTTAAACTCTTAATTTAATCCAAATTAATTTCCAAAGCTTCATATTAATTTAGCTCATAGTAATTTCATTCTTTTATTTCCTGATCCATTTCCACTTTCTCTACTTAGTTAATTCAAGGGAAGCTTTATAAAATTGCTGAATCGGCTAAACGCCGACACTTTCATACGTTGTGAGTGAAGGGACAAAATACCGCTGACTTTACAAATTCTTCTAAAAAATCCCTGTGTTTCCCTTGCTTTTTGATTGGCATGCCATGGAAATACCTATTAAAACATCACAGTATATAAGATAGGGGTAATTTGTTTTCCCTCTTTTTACGCCACTTTCTGTTGTTGTGACGGACGTGCCTTGTCCGCGCCACTTGTACATAAACATGCCTGCCTGCCACCCGGAAGAGAAAATAAAGCGAACTTCAAAACTTCAATTTGTCTTTCTGTCTTCGAAACTGCATTCTGCTTCAAACAAAATAATGCTTTCATATATATATATATATATAATGTCCGGATATAATTTGAACTATCATTGAGTGATATATTCTTTTTATAATTTTTGGTTCTAGTATGAATTCATATGTTAAGCGTCCTTTGCAAAACGTTATTCATCTGTCCTGCCGCTGCACACTCATCTATCTTCTAATTTCCTTCTTTAACATTTGGAATGATCTTGGGGCTACATTATCTATTAATGAAAGAACTATTGGTTATAGCATTATAGAATTTTTACTAATCCTTTTTAAATCGAATTTAATTTTCTTAGTTTAATAAGTAGCGCAACTAATGCCGAAATGGTGATTTTACGTTCTATTCTTATCGAATTGGAATCAACGAAGGAAACATTTCGATGCTTTGATTCCGTGAATTTGAGCTACATAAAAGACAGTGTGTTAGTAACGCTAGTTGAAGTTATTGGTACACTCAGATGATGAACCAGAAATGTTGAGCAATACATAGCGGGAGCTGAAATATCGCATCGCACCGACATTCTTCGAGCTATCAAGAGTGCTCAATTGAAATTTACTGTTCAGTGAACACTTTAGGAACGTCTTTACAATACATCGAATCGTCATAGGGCAAATTACAATAGTTTCTTATAAGATATTTTTGTAGTTGGGGAAAGATTTAGTGACCACCTTGTTTTTTCTCACTTATGACTGTACGGTTATATACAGAGTGTTCTTCAAATCATGGGACAGACTCTGAAGACAGATTAGGCAGACAGGATCAAATTAATTTTTGTTTTAGACCATAGGATCAGAAGCACTATTTTGGAAGCCGTTATAGGGCGCTGCCTGAGCATACAATAGACTCCATGAATTAAGTAAAAGATATATTAGATAAATTGTAGAATTTTTAATAAGATGCAAATTCACTGACGTTAACCTTCTAATAAAAATACCAGCAGTTTCTTATCATAACAATTAGTCCTTGTTTGGCAATATGAGTATAACTAGATCCATAATACCAGTAAAATTCGCCAGGAAATATTTAATTCTTATTTTATTGAATATGTTACTTTCATAGGCATAGTGGATAACTGTACCCTTATCAAGTCCATAATGATGGTCATTATCTGTGAAAACTTAGATACTTACTTTTTGATAGACAGGAATGTTTCTGTGATCAGTGAGCAGTTTAGTTAAAATTTCCATAAGTCTATTCTGGACAGCAGCCAGAAATATAAATTGCTTTCATTAGGGTTTCCAGTTTTCCTGCCATATACCTAAAAAGGCTTCCTTAAGTCTAAGTTTAATCCAGAATCTTGATGTCACAACATTAAAATTTATATCTTTATAAGAATTGCCAATTTAATCAAAAAATCAGCCTTTTCATTGCTAACTATACCTATTTCAGTTTTAACCCAATATAATCTATAATTTGCCTTATTGTGAATCCATTTTTTTTTAAATTTCAGGATTAATTTCCAAATCGCATTATGGTAATTCAAGTGTTTGTGAAACGGATCTTGAATCCGTATATATACAGATTTTTCTCACTTAAATCCGTTATTTCTAGTATCGCATTTCTAATTGCCAGGGATAAAACCTAGTTTATATGCTAAAGCTAATGTCCTTTGACCTTCTATATTCTAAGGCATACAGTGAATATATACTACTATTGCAATTCGACGTGTTTTGAGTTTAACTTCGAAATATGGCGTAAAAATTCCTCCTCTTCCCTTGGTGTGATTAAGTCGACAATTTAATATACTTCTGCAATTTTTATGTTAAGGTCATATATCAATTTTCATTTATCTTGCCTGTTGTGTTTGAGTTGCCGTGTTCACATATGCATGAACAGTTAAAGAAACGGCCAATCTACACCTAGACGTAAAAATCAGACACGAATCAATAATTTCGTTATAAAACTCATTTACTAAAGCTCACCCTTATAGCTAATTGCGTTTCTGAGTTCTCACGTTCACGTACTGGCGACATGCAGTCTATCTGTTATTGGATGTTGTCCAAAATCTGATACAGATCTGAAATTGTTGTTTTATAAATTCTCTTCTAAAATTGTGCGAACTGATATTTAAGAAGAAAAATAATTTCTAGCCTCATTAGATGATGAAAAGTCATTCCTTGCTCGGATGGAATTACCGCCGAAAACGTCATGGAGTGGCATAGAGAATGCAAATCCGTGTCAGCAGGAAATCACTTTGAGCAACAACGCATGCCATCTCTCCGACCCCGTGATCCATTCTTTGACTTAAAACGAGAGGCGGTGTATTCATTCTCCCGAAGTTTCATTGCTTCTGGAATTGCAGCCGGAAACAATCAGTCTGGCATTCACAATAGCACAAGATGACATCTTCTCTGGAAGGGATTATTGTATTTCAGTAACAAAGAGTATTGATTAGAATGGATTTTGGTCCTCAGTGTAGGCTTCTCATGGATGAAACTGGCAAAGATCAGAAATTATAGCGCGTACTTTTCGAAGGAAGGATTTCATAGTTAAATATGTGACATTTACTTCTGATTATATAAATTTTATAAAGATTTTTTTTGGTTTATTATTTTATTTTTTATGAATTGCAACGGGTCCTTACTACTTAGCCGATATGTATATAAAATGAAAAAAAATTCTAAGAACGCCCTTTAACCCTCCAACTGCTTAGCCTGCGATTTCCGCAGCTCGGCAATCAGTCCATTTTCTGTTGCATCCCGCGTTTTTTTTTGCATTTTAGTGTGTTTATTTTTTACGATGAAATATTTTAACTATATTAAATTATTGTCATGTAACATATAGTATCAGTTCGCTTTGTTTGAAAAATATTTGAACTTATTTGCAAACATCGCGTCTAAATAGCGATTTTAATAAATTACGCAGTCAGAGGGTTGATTAATGCAAATATGAATAGAGTAAAACTCTCTGTAATCCGGCACGTATGATGCCAGACACCTGTTGGATTATTGAGTGTTCGAATTATAGAGAATCGTATAAACATCTCATAAATAATTATATAATGATACATTCTTCTGCTTGTGGGGATCCTCTAACAATATGTTAATTAAGAAAGCCGGTTGAGTTGTTGAGTAGAAGCATGTTAAGCAGCCATGTTATGTTTTAGCAAGGAAAAGGTTTCAAGTTTTAATTTTGAAAGAATAATTCTTCACCAAGTAATGCTCTGACTGGTAGCGAGTGGATTAGAGAGAGTCTACTGTGTGTATATTTGATATACTTCTAGTAAATCAACAGGAAAAGAGTTCTCGTTAAACCATTGCATTATTCTACTTCCTAAACAATAGTCCAAGCGTATACTTTTAAATGAAAAAATTACATAAATCTACTTTTATTGGTTTAAGTTGTTCGGTAGACTGTTCTAAACAAGTCTCTTATTTCACACCTGGATAAGGAAAAAGAAGGAAGGGGGTGGAAGTTGGAATTCAGGCTCTCCGCGTTTGAATATAAATTCATTAATTTGAGAAAAGTTTAAATAAAAAAGATTAATTTTTGAAATTAAAAATTTTAATTAAAAACTGACATTTTTAAATTAAAAATTTTTATTTTAAAAAGCGTAAATTTTGAAAAGTTGTAGGCATTGAAAGAATTTATAAAATGAACTGTAGAACTTTAGGGTAATTTATTTAAGCCAGGAGTAAAATTTTTAAAAATGAAATTTAGATAAATATTTTTTATTTTCTTATTTGATTGAAATTTAACTTATATACGTGCTGCATAGAAAGAAATAACTGATAAAAATTTCAGATCCATATCTCCAGTAGGTTTTAGAAAATTCAACTGCGTTGAACAAACAGGGTTATAGAAAACTATAAGTACTTTTCTATCAATCTAATTCGTGCACCAAAAAAAATTTATTTTGAAAATGTTATTCTTCGGTTTTAAATAGTATTTTATTGGCCGATTTGCATAAAAAATTTGAAGATTGAATTTGAAATCAACATTTTTGTTCAATTCTGAAGTCTGAAACATTTCCTGACGACCTGCACTCATGAATACTACAGAAGATTTTTCGAGAATTAGCCACTACTACAAAGTAGGATTTTTTTCTTTATCAAATTTAATTTTCATCGCTTTTTTAAAAATTTAACTATTATAAAATTTAACTATTATAATATTAAACTATTTAACTATTATAATATTAAAAATTTAACTATTTAAATAAAAGAATAAAATTTTCTACATTTTCAAACTTTTCACGGTAATTTGTCTGGACTATACGTGAAAAGCTCATTTCTCATTAGCTTTTTTAAAAGTCAGGAGCTCGAGCGATACGCTTAAGAAATCGATTCAGAAAACAAGAAATGAGTTCCTGTTGAAACTCCATAATGGGATCAAAGGAGTATTTTAACGAAATTTAACTGATGAAGCATTTATAGTAGCCGCCGTATTTTAATGTTATACTGCTGAGTATTGTACAGTTAAAGAAATTAGATCATGGGAAACCTGGAAAAGCAAGAACCCCACTCAACTGAGAAATACAATTTATAATTGAATCCAAGTTACTAGAATATATTTAATTTTAATTTATTTTAATCTCATTCAAATTAGATTATATTGAAATTTATCATATACATTTGTCTATTTTTATAGGTAACATTTTATTCCAGTTACATAAACGTACAACTTTTCTTATTTTGATTTCAATCTGTTTGCGCCTTTTTTAAAAAAGGCGGAAAAAGTGTGTGCCTCTTTATGGCGGTTATCACACAAAAAGTGTGTTTCTGTGCCTCTTTATGGCGGTTATCACACAAATTGAAAACTGCTGTATTGACGAATCAAAAAAAAAGAGAGAGAAAAAACCACTTTAAAATTATCAAATGAAAAAAGAACAAAGCCTTTTTATCCCCCTTCCCTTTCAAAGTAAGATTCGGTGTTCTCTAAGCTCAAACTTCTGAGAAAAAAGCCATTTCAGTTTTATTCTAAACTATTTTGGGTTGATCCCGCAGAGAAAATAAAATGCATTTCTACAGCGCGACGTTAACGCGGAAGTCGTTTGCTGTCTGGTGATGGCGCGTTCTTATTTCGAGAGCTGAGTTGTCTCGCAGCGAGCCGGTACAAAGTATTTTTAAATCGTTTGACAATAAAACTCGGGGCGAAAGAAAAGTATTTCGGCTTTTTACCTCCCAGGGCGCGTCTCCTCCTAAATTTAGACAAATCGAACTGCATCGTCCATGGAATTCGTTTCGAATTGCTTTCGCAACTCGGAGTAGATTCTAAAATTTTTGTGAGACAAATTTCTCTGAGATTTTAATTTTTAGTTAGCTTAAGAAATGTTGAAAGAATGTCCAAATTTAGTAGTATGAATTTTGAAATCCTAGAAAAACGAATGATACAAAAGAGAGTCAAAAATTAAGAAGAAAAAAGTTGAAGAAGATTCGAACCTTTCGTCCAAAATTTTGTAGCATAGATAACGTTTTAAGCTTGATTTGTCTGTATTTATATTATTTTTAAAAATTTGCTATTAATTATAACAATGTCAATGTGTAAAAGTTGTATTCAGTGTGGTCTCAACTCATTTGAATATCAGTCTAGTAATTAAATTAGTTAAAAGTATTTTTGTAAAATGTGCTTAAAAATATTTTTTTTTAAAAATGTGTTAGAGTTAAGAGAAAAAAAAATTATACGAAATTAATATTGGTTACACTGAAAAGTTAAAAAACTTTGCTGCAAAAATGATTTTTGTAAAATAATACGTCCCGAAGTTATTGAACAAAGCACATAACACTTTTCATTCGATTCTTCATTAAAAATTGAATTAAAATTTTGAATAACTCTTCCTTGGTGATTACCTACTATCCAAAAAGTAATTTATGTACCAAATTTGTTGCTCTAGATAGTAGTTTGGTGTGGGTTTGGTAGTTCTTGATCACGCAGAACGTTTTGAATAATTTTGTCTTATGTACTTTGCATATCGCAATTTACAAATTAGTATGAGCTTGTAAATATTATCATGTTTAAAGAAACGTCTGCTAAAAGTAAACTTTTATTAATCTTCTTAATAAATTTATGGTTGGATATCATACTTCGGGTAGCATCTATTCTTGTTCAATATCGTTAACAATTTGTGATTAATGTATATCAAGATTATGTTAGAATGTAAAATAACAGCGATTGAATAATGTATACATTGTGAATATATCTTTTCGTGCATCGTCCATCATTGAAGCTAATGAAACATATGCTTTTACGTCTATAAACTCAAACAATCAATAATAAACAACATTGGTTGATAATATAAAAGCAATCAATAATGAACGATAGTTGATTGATAATATTCAGTTAATCAATCAACTATAAAACGTTTTCTTTATCAGTTTCTTCATTTTCTAAACACAGCGTTCCTGTGATTACTAATTTTCTTTACAAAGAACATGAGGACACCTGGTATATCGTAAAGAGTGACTTGTAACATTTATAAAGCATTAGAAATCTAAAAATTATTCAGAATGTCGCAAAACCTAAGCTGTTGATAAAAATTCTTTTTATAGAATAAGAAATTTTTTATATCCAGAGATAAATTTAATCAGATATGTTTAAAAAGTGGCACAAGACGTTAATAAATAATTATTTCATGAATCAGCAAATGATATTATGAGCATTTTCCCCCAAAAATTGAGTTTTCTTTCTAAATATTATTTAGAAAAAAAATTGTTTCGTTTACTTCATCCTTTCAATTTAAATTAGATACTGCATAACTTCAAAAGTTTTCCAAGGAAATAAATGTGTTTTGAATTCTGCTATATTTGTGTTTGGAATGCTTTAAGTCGTCAAAAGTGCTGAACTTGAGCATGCAAAACTCGCACAATTCTCTCTGATATTTAATTAAAATCTCAAAAGTCATTTTTAAACACTTTTATTAAAATTAAATTGTTTCATCTTTTTTAATATGGGATTGTGAAATATGTTTTCTCTGTCTTCCTAATATACTAAAGGAATGAAGATTTGGGCATTCCTGTTTTTTCGCTGAAAATACACTATTTTAAAGTTTTCACAATTCAATTAGCAATTAATAACGACTTAATATTAATTTCAATTCCCTACCGGTGAAGACAACCGGATACTGAGTTTGAGAAATAAAAGATCTCATAGAAAAAAACTAGAAATAAAAATTATATTAATAAAAAGGTATTTTTCATATCTTCATACCTTTTTAATTAACATTATTATATTTTACGTGCCGGCGTCCTGGCATAGATATAGCGTGTCTTCCCCGTGATTTGTGCGTCATGAGTCCGAGCCCCGGTTCGGGTATAGTTATTCTTCCTCTGTTCTATCTGTGAGATGTGTGAATGTGCCCTCCTGTAAAAAGGGGTTGTGCAAGCGAATGAGTGATGCATGAGTGGCAACGTCGTACTCTTGGCCGTAGTTGGCGCTACTAAAACAAGAGACGCACCTTATCGGCTTAAATCGTTGTCTAAGTCACAGCGTTCTTGTCCATGGCAAGTGCCATAAGAAACGACAACAACAGCATATTTTACGTACATGGAGTTCCATATATTATTAATCTTATGAAGCAATAATCTAAAAAGCTTGCCATCTAAAAAGAAAATTATACATGTATAAAAAAATGACATTTTTACAATAGCATGAAAAATAGCTTCTGATGATAAATTATGTTTAATATTCAAATTTATTGCTATAAATCTGATAAGAAGAGTGGTTTTAAACTATTTGGATTTAAATAGATGAAGCATGTTTCGTGTATTTGAATTCAGGTTTTAAAAAAAATATCCTCCAAAAGTTTTTTTTTATTATGGTCTATGAAATATTATTTGCAATTTTAAATCATGGATTTTAAATCATTTAAGCTTACCATATGGAAATGAAATTATTTTTCAAAATTCTGTTGGTGTCGATAAAAACAAATTAACTATTTGATCTTGTTGTTCATATCATTCTTTCCTTGCCCCGTTTCACTTAAATTAATAAAACGTTCACGAAACTGAAACAAACCGAAACTCATAATTCGTTCACTCATTCGGCTCAATAATCTGTCTGGCATGTGCATCCAATTAAACAATGTTTCACACTGAAAATTCTAATAAAGACAATGACACTAATTAATTTAAAAGAAAACATCATGTAGATATACATCAAGATCTCTAATTTCTTTAATCTAAAACGATAAAAAATTAACTTTACCAAACATAATATCATCTAACAGTAGAGAACAGAAATACGCATATCAAAGTGTTAGAGAAAAACATCCATTAGAAAGCACTAAAGCCTTTAACATCATCTGAACTGCAAGAAAACGATGATTTATCTGCACTCTTCTCTGGGGAAATCTGGGATTCCAAGGAATACGGCAAGATTAGATACAGCACATGACGATATGGGAAAATGAGACATCGATTTTCATAGCTTCTAGCTCAATGAGAAAATCGAAGTAGATGCTATTTGACTTGCAGCCAGTTTTTGGAATGAAAGTGAGAGTGAAAATCTGAATCATGTTAACTTTCATCGCAATTTTAGAAGTTAAGCAGGTCTTTATGGAGCGGAACAAAATTCTGTTTAGTGTTATTTGTTGATTTATAGGCTGTTTTTTGGGTGTGAAAAAAATAGATATGTGGTTTCAAAATCTTTAAAGAAATAAAATTACCACCCCTTCCGTTTTATTTTAAGTCTCATTTGTATTTTCTTTTCTTTTTAAAATTAGATGCCCGATTTTTAATTATAAAGAATTTAACAATATTAAATCGCTGATTATTAGTTTAATCGCAGACATTATTGATTTGAGTGATATTGGAAAATATTTTTAAATGAGATTCGAGATTCCTATCCTAAATATCGCGGCATGATGTGTGAAATTCTGACAATATCTGAAGCCAAATGCTCAGTTTGGTTTTATTAAAATGAACACCTTTTTTCCCTAAATATCATATGTTACTAATAAATGTGTTTTTACCACTAAATCATAAAAATTACTTTTAAATAAAGACAGGGTAGAATATTGGATAACAAAGGGGTGAACCGCAAAAGAAACAGCCAATTTTATGTCAAGAATTGTAATTCTGTTGAGCGACTCGGATAGGCCTCATCGAGATTTTGCAAGTCTTCATTATGGCTTATGGAAATGCGGCTGCAAAGATTATTCCTCAGTGGACAAATAATCTTATACCATCATAATCTTTTAATCATACAATAAAACTTTTGAAAATATCAATATTGTGACACTGTCAAGGTTAAAATAATTCTTATTATGATTTCTGTAGTTAAAAATTTTCGAGAAATATGCTATCGATCTAATACGATCACACTTTGAGTCGACTGCAAACTTTTCTTGAGTTTGCACTTATTGTATTTTTTGAGCGCTTGAGACGTGCAATGACAATTTTTAGACTCTATTGCGCATATTACCACAGTGTTAGAATTTTTTAAAAATGCTGTTAGATTACATGTTTAGTTATGTTTATCAAAGTAACATAACATCACAAGAGTTTAACCCCATTATGCCAAGAAAATTGCATTTAAATTGCTTCCAATTTTCGCACGTGCGTTGCTGCTAAGTCTGTTTATGTAAGTGTTTGGCTAACAAACAACTACTCTTCGTAGAGACTAAAATACACTCTGTAATGAAAGCAGAACTTTGAACCTGGAAAATAGGTTTGCTGTAAAGTAGGGGTGAGCATACTCAGAGGTCGGAAGAATATATCTGTAGACAAAACACCAGACCTGTGTGTGAAAAGAGCAAGGTTTCAAAGGTAACTTGTCAAAGTTTATTTTCATGTCTGGTAAACTTGATTCTTTGCCAAACGTTGTCAAACAAATTTGGTTGAATTTAAATCAGGGAATCAGTTTCCCCCCCATTTTTTTATGACCTTGTCACTTTTCTTTTCCTATGCTTGAAATAGTTTCTTGATTGCAAACTAGGTAGATACTGTACCATGATTTGGAATCAACGAAAACAATTCTTCGCTCATCCGTGGACTTTTATTGGCTGATGCATATGTAATTTTTTGACTCATAATTAAAAGAGTAGCTCATTTTTAGCATTTCCGGAAAATACTAGCGTTATCGGTAATTTTTATTAATATGTAACAGATTTATTGAATTCAAAATGGGCAAATATGAAATGACTATTATAATATCATAACTGGTTATTTCATGTCTGACAGTGAAAAAAAAAGGCAATTGCTCTAATTGATGGAAATTTTTATTCATACGTATGAATGATTTCTATATATTAGAAGAAAATTAAAACAAGTATTTCTTTTATCAAACATCGGAACATTTAAGGTAACCAAGAAGTAAATACACAAAACTCTAAAAAAATAAGTAAAGGAAGGAAGAAACCACACTTTTTTTCGTTCAAAAAGAAACAGCTGATAGTTTTCCTTTTTTGTTAAGAAAACAATTATAAGCATTTTTTTTTAATAAGAATAATTCATTTTTACTATTGGATGTGATTGTCTTTATTTATGAATGCCATTTGTAAGAACGCCATTCAATAAATATAAACAACTAAACTACTTTTTAATTTCCAAATTCAGAAAGTGGCAAGGGAAAACATATCCATAGCTTGTTATGTTAGCAGCATGCAGATTTTTCGCAGCTTTTTTTTTTTTTTTTTTGGCAGTGGTAAATGCGTTTTAAAAATCACTTTTCATCTCATTGTTTATTTCGGCTTGAATAAACAAGCAGCTATGTGAATGCGTTTTAAAATTAAAAGGTTGATTGCGACTGGTTGGTGTTTTTTTTCATCTGTCATTTACACTAAAGGAGTATCTCGTCAGCGTTATCAAAAAAATAGCTGTAATCTCCACATAACAGGCTTCATAATTTTTTTATTTATTTGAAAAAAATTCAACATTTTTAATTAGATCGTGAAGCGCCTGTCGCATAATTCTTCTAGGTAAAAAAATACTAGAGCTTTGATTGAAATTCTATAGCTAAAACTATACAGCTTCTATAGCTATATAGCTAAAGATTACACGAGGACAGATATTTGATTTATTTCTGAAAATATGAAAAAGATATTTGTGAAATATCGTATTGTGAAGCTGTAATGTAAAATGATTTTAAATATAATGTAACTTATAACTTCATTATAAATTTTAATTTTTCAGGTTAGAAAATATTACTTATAAGTATTAAATTTTTAAAGTTATGTATACGAACAGTAGATAGATTTAAACTATATTGAAAGATATTAATCACAGAAAGCTATATGAGAATTTTAAATTCTATCTGTCATTCATTCGCGATGGAATTTACAATAACTTCTTAAATATCAGAAAAAGAAAAAAAACTGAAGTGTAACAATTTATACACTGTAACTTAAAGCTCGATTTGTTTTCTTGAAAATGCCATATAAAATTGAAATGTTATAAATAAAAAATATATTTCCTTAAAAAATGAAAATTTTAAAGAATTTAACAAAATAATTTCAATTATACAGGGTGTTTATTTAGTCCCGGACCCATTTTGATGTTTAATAACTCATAAAATAATAAAGATAGATTAAAATTAATAACATAAATGGTTAAATAGACTCAAAAAGTTTCATGACCCTTGTCAATGAGCTTGTCAATGAATGTGAACCACTGATCTCACAGATATTCTAGGATTGTGTAAAAATGTCTCTCTGACACGCTCAACATCAAAATCACTTGTGCAAGGACATCCGGAACGTTTCTTATCTGCGATACTTCCAATTTCTAGAAAATTCTTTTTCCACCGCAAGATGCTGTTTTTGGATGGAGGATCTTTTTGGTAAATTCTTCTGAAATTTCTCTGTGCTTGCACTATCGATTTCGTTTCTATGAACCACCATAAAATCTGTGCATTCTCTTGTGGTGTATGCATTCTCCTTAATATCCGCTCGAATAAAACATCACATACAAAAGTACTACATAGAACAAACACATCAAAAGTAAACATAACATTGCAATAGTTGCCAAAAACAAAAGAGAGAAAAATGCAATTAATAAGCAGACGATATTTAGAAAAGTACAGATATTTAGACTGGAAAATGGAATTATCTGAAATTAACCACACGCGCAGACGATATTTACAAAAGTAAAAATATTCAAACCTGAAAAGGAAAATATATGAGTTATTCCATCAATAAATGCCATAAGTTTGTTTATATCTTCATTATTTTATGTGTTATTAAAGATCAAAATAGGTCCAGGACTAAATAAACACCCTGTATATTGATCAGCTTATGGAGCGTAATATTAAATAATTGTTATTTAATATTACGCTATTATTATTAAATAAATTTATTATTCAATTAATTTATTCAGGAAAGCTTTGATTTGTGCTATAATTTATAGAAAAACAGTTTTTTATGTCATTTTTTTCTACTTCTCTTTTTTTATTATATTAAACGGCTTAAAGCTATAGTGATGTAAGTGACATTTTCTTTGTTTTCCAGAAATTAAGGTGTTGTAAAAGATGTTGATTATCCGAAAACAATTTTTTTAAATTTTACCATTTAGAAGAAGTAGTTATCACTTAGTTTCATTCAAATATAATGCAAGTTAAATTAAATTTGAGTGTTTTTTGGAAAAAGGATTTTAGGCATTGTAACTTGTACATACGCAGCTCGTCGCATAACTACGCTTTGAAATTTATAATTCTTCTAAAATTGATTATAAAAGAAACAAAGACAAACATACAATTGTTTAAAACTTCAAATTTTATTGATTTTTTTCATGTGAGCATTTGTCATATCGTGTAAATGTATCAACTGACGTTCTTTCTCATTTCGTTTCACTTGTTGAATCGAATAAGCGTAATTCTAATCATGCATGATTAATATGCATTCCCTTGCAACATATTTTATTGTCCTATAGTATATAAAGCATTTTATAGTAGTGAAGAATAAAAATGCACATTCTGAATCCTTTCCAATTTAATTTACAAATTGGACACAGAAAGGCGTAGCATCCAAGGGTTATAGAAAGCCCTAGCGCCAGTCTTTGATTTTGACCAGTCTTTGTTCTATATAAAATCAATCATTATGCAATTGTGACAAACAAAAATGTACCAGTCTAAATACAGCCAGATTTTATACACAAATATAATGCACAATGATGTAAGCTATAGGGTACATGGGGTTATGAATACCATGGGAACAAAACCTAGAGTGTTTGCTAATTTTTTTAAAGAGCAATATCACGAGACGACGAAAAAGTAATGTCATGCCCACTGATGACGGAAATAGCAAAAGGGTTACTCAATCAAGATTATCTATTGCAAACCTATTAAAATTACAATAGTGTTGGAACTTGAACCAATCAACTTTACAACTTTGTTAGATGCCCAATATAAATATATATTATTATTTTCACACACAAAAAAATGTATGTTCTAAATTATTTACTATAATTTAAAAAAAAAATACTAGATTTTGACATTGCTATCATTACAAGCAGAATAGATAATGAGGATTTGCAACCTTCCCAAAAAATTTATTTCCGGGAGCTGTAGAAATAATTTAAATAATGATGATTTATGAGATAAATAGGATAATTAAAAGCCGCTTATTTCTTGACTGAAAAACAAGCATTAAGATGTAGCTCGTTGCTGCCATAGTAATCAGTTTGCAAGGCTTTTCTTACTTAACAGTATTTGGACTATAAACCTTGACCCAAAGTTCTGTAACTTTCAATTCCCAGTCGAGTCTTTCGCATTTTTAATTCATGATAAGTCATCCCCATTTGGCAACAAGTTAATGTCCACGAATAAACCATTCTTGTTATTGGTTCCCCTCCAAACAACAGGAGTGTGGTAAACATTAACATATATGATTAACTATCAACTTCAACGTAACGATCGCATCAATTCACCAAGAGCCTATTACACGATTGCAAGCTCGGACCGGTTCTAAAGGAACGACCCTTTTCTCTCTAAACGTGTGTTAAATAGTTTTATTATCATTTCACAAGCGTTCCTTTTGGCCAACCTTGACATTATTTTTCTTGGGCCTTCTTCCTCGTTCATCGAGTGAACGGCGGTTGGTGTGAGAATCGATTCACAGTTAGGCTATTTCACTTTCACTGTACGCACTTAAACCAACCGTTTCCTGGACCAATTTATTTGTTGGCCCGAACTCGGAATATAACTTCTGCTGTTTCTGGAATGTGAGTTTGTTCGTGCGATTACGATTAATCGATGGAAAATGAAGATCGCAGCGGCGGTGAAAGCTCGGTTTATGTCCCATACCAACAGCGAGGTAGGTAGGCGGAGTTAACTGTTGAATTATTCATTTTTGTTATGTTCCATGCATTGTGTAAACGTGTGGGGGAAGTGTTTAATGGATTTACGGGTGGTTGAATAAAATCCTTAAAGTTCGTTGTTTGCTGGGGTGTATTTATAGTATGAGAGAAAGTAAATGACACATTTGAGTGATTGATAATGCATAAATGCAAAAATGTAGGCTATGTCCCGAAAACTATACATTAATTGTAATTTTTTATTGATATTTTTATTCAGTATGAAGTTCATTTATGAGACAAACTGTGATTTCTGGAATGCATGTATATGTTCTAAATGATATTTCTAAATATTTTAAATATACGTAATTAGTGTACATATGTAAATATAGTTGGCATACTAAATTTTTACTGTTATGTTTTTGAGCATTATGTATTAATTTCAGTTGAATATTACTAGTTTTAACTCTAATTTGTCAAAAAAGTACTTATATCATATGGACATTCAGAGCTTCAGTGCATGAATTTTGCATGGAATCGTTATAATAGTGAGAAAACTTTGACTAACTTCACGTTAACATGTTAACTGTTTTTGGCGATTATACTCGTCATGAGACAAGTACAACATTTTGAGTTATGACGAGTTTATTCAATAACAATTATGATATTTAAATAATAATTATATATAACATATATATAATATGTTTATTACAATTTAGATACGCATTTTCCGAAGAGGTCGAAATAGTTAACTGGTTAAGTTGCAGGAATTTGAGTGAATAGAATAGGGATTCAATAATATAAGTCTATAGTTTTCATACATAATTAAATGTTTCTGAAAGGCCGCTAAGCTTTTAATGTCTTTTCTTGACAGTTGACTCGTTTTATTTTATGTTGTGATTTTCCTTGAGTACATGCCGTCTGTTGGAATATAATTACCGACAGATTTGTTTGCCGTTGGATTCTGAAAAGTGATACAATAAAATATATTGCCTAATGATGCGGGAACCCCTTTAGCGTTTTTTTCACCTATAAAGCCCCAAAAGATTTTTTTTATGAATTAATTAGTAACTTTTAAATTTTTCCGATAGTGAATGATATCTTGCTGTAAACGTAGAATTAATTTTTTTTCGAATGAAGCTAATATAATGACTATTTTCACTCTGCTATTAAATTAAATTTATGTAATTTATGAGAGAGAATGAAAAAGCGCTTCGGTTTTCGTTATTTTGTAAATTGGATTGTTTATTTACAATATTCAAAAATTAGAAATAACAGAATTCACTCAGTGATTCGCGTACTATTTTTCAAAACTGTTATTTTATGCAATATAGGAAATACTGCGATCATTTATATTCTAAAGGTGATAAAGTAATCGAGAATCACTTTTTCAGTCAATACGGTGTACCATTTATGAATTCATTAATAAATCCGCCGAGAAGGTGGATAAAAGGAAAAATCCCGGGACCGAGTAGAGTTTTCCCCATTCCTTTATAAGAAGGAAGGGAAAAATACTGGATAAGTATAGCGCCTGCACATAGTGTTTTTCCCGAGGCCCGGTTAATCCCTCAGTTGCCTTCTCCGATAAAATATTAAAGCTACAATGGCTACAAATTGTATTAAAAATCTGTGACTTAATCACAACTAGCCGCATTTGGTTACCAGTTTTTCCCCCAGATTATTAACCTTTTAGATTGTTATCTATCGAATTCATTTTTTAAAAAAAATTTCGCCTTGTCACTTGATAAGACTGAAGAGCATGAATTTAATTGAATTAATTTACTGCAAATTATAAAATATTATGATATAAAAGCGGATTTAATGTTTGGCAAAAGCACGCGATAGAATGTTTTGATGGATGAGTTGGAATTCTATCACATATTTAAAAACATTGTCACAAATAATGCATAAAATTGAATTAAAAAAGTATAAAATTATAAGGAAAAAAATTGTAGAAAATGGAATTGATATCATTGAAAAGTTAATTTTTATGTCTTCAGTTAGTAAAAAGACCCTTTTTGGATAATAATTCTTTTGAAAGATTTAGACATCAATTTCTGTCATAGTAATAACACATCTGCCGGCGGTTAAGTTTATTTTCGTGCTCGACTAAACTTTCTGTTTGAAATATATTTTCTGATATATTTTATACTTTCTTTCCTCTGACTGAATAGAGTAGGTGGCGCGCCAAATGTCCTATTTATAATATTTTGCAGTTCTATACGAAGTGGAGAATTCAATGCAGTTGTAAAATTTTAATGGGATAGTCTGCAGTTGGTACTTTAGTATACTTAGATTTGATTATTGCCATTCAATAATAAGAGCTATTTCTGTACCACGTAGACGTTAACGTTTTATATAGATAGATAATTATTGTTATTTGATCTTTTTGAATATCTTATTACTTTAAATTAAAACTATATAGTATTTTGTATGAGAATTTTTTTCCATATCCGGCTCTGAAAATATACACTGATGGCAGTAAAGGAGATGGTGGCGTTTCTGGTAGTGGCGTGCACATAGAAACTCCTAAAGGAGCTACTGATATTTTGTTTAGAAATCCTGACAACTGTTCTGTTTCAGGTCCGAACTTATTGCAGTCTATAATGGAATTCAATATATCGCCACGTCCACTGAACTTGTCTTCGGGAACATTCGGATTTTAACGGACAGTCTATACAGCACCTTTCTCATTGGACGAAAGTAGGCAAGGAGACTAGCATGAATATCTTAGACCTTATTGCCAGGCTCTCTGCAGAACACTCTGTACACTTTCAGTGGGTCCCCTCACATGTTGGTTTAAATGGTAATGAGATAGCCGATAACTTAGCTAAAACAGCCTCAGCTGATATATTTCATGATGGCCCAACACTAACCTATTTTGAAATCTCCTCTACAAAAAAAAAAAAAAAGCACTTTGGAGAGTTCCATCTGCTCACCCTTGGTATTTTGGTAAAAGTCCAGGTTGGTTTCACCGTCTGGATATCTCTAGAAAACAGCAAACGGCTCTCTCTCGTTTTTTGAATGGACACAACAAATCTCTCACCTTCCAATATGACCGGAAAGAACTTTGCTGAATGTCCTTGGTGTAAGACAGAACAAGCCTCTCCCAATCATATTTTTAAATGTTTAAATGTTACTATTTTTGAGATTTTAAGGGATCTGCTTTTGTTTTTAGACTTTTTAAAGGTCTTTGGTTTCATAGAGGTTGTATAGTGCAGCTATACTACCTGGATCAGAAACAATAACAACATAATTTTTTTTCGATGCACTGTTATAATTATTCCTCGTAAAGCGATGAAAATGATTCGAACGATTGTTACTACTAACTCTTACTATTTAAAAATAATTATATAATAAAATGACACTTTAGATTTGCATAGGTTTTCTCATGGTTTTTAAAGTAATCTGAAATTTTAATGTTATATCTCTATGGAAGCAGCCTAATTATGTGCTATTAATCACTAAATGATTTAATATTTTTTTGCATCAAGGCTATGTTTTCATCTTTATCTGTCAAATTACGAAGTATTAAAAAAATTAAGTAAATAGTGTCTTCGGTCCATTCATTGTTCCCCTGGTCCCTTATATTCCAGTTTCCACTCCATAAATAATGTAGCTATTACCTTTGATCCTAAAAGCCTTGGTATTCCCTTCTCCTCCTTTTTCAACAATGCTATGAGAAAGACTTTTTAGCAAGACCTACGAAGTCCATTTTTTATCGCATTATTGTGATAAAAAAAAAAGTGAGGCTTAGTTTCTGAACAAGCATGACGACCACTTTCGAAATTCCTATCCAGACGCGTGTCGGATATATAACACAAAGGAAGATAAGACTCTATATGGTCTACTGAGCACACTCTGTGGGCCGAACTCCCGAAATCGGAAAGAAAAAGATCACGAATTGTGTTTATAGTTTTGTTTAACAACTGCCTCGAAATCTATTGTATCCATCCTTCTTTATATTGAAATTGTTTCGGTTTGACTTTCACTCTGTATCGAAACTTCCACCCCTTGTGAAAGTCTCAGACGATGAAACATTCAACAAGTCATAACCGGATGCCTTTTGATACCTTAACACCCCTCCATCTCTTTGTGATGCTGCCGGTCATCGACAAAAAAGATTCTTTGTTGTTTGTCGAAGTACATCATTAATTGAGAAACTTTGTTGTTTAGAATAGACATGGATAGATCCGGCTTAGTTAGCCTTTAGAGGTGCCGTGGGAAATTAATTGAGCAATGTGTCCGACATTTAATTTGGAACTCTTCATTATTTTTGTTTGGGAAGTTCATGTTTTTGCGTTGTCTTCATTGGTATCATTCAACTGCCTATCGTGAGAAACTGATGCTGATATACGATTAGAAAGCAATGAGCTATTTTGCCATCTATGTCTTGTATTTAATTTATGTTATCTGTTTACTAGTTGTAACAAAGAGTTAGAATATCAATAGGATCAATCTTCGGCAATTGATAACTCTAAAGTTGGTTAAAGAACATAGCAACCCTACGTCCTTTATTTAGAATAATGAAATATTTAACAAGAGGTATTAATTTCTTTATTAAATCATATTGGAAAGTTCATGCTTTTACTGTGTCTTCATTGATATCTTTCAGCTACCTGTCGTGAGAAACTGATGCTGATATAGGATCAGAATGAAATTAGCAATTTTGCCATCTATGTATTGTATTGAATCGTATATGATGCGTTTACCAGTTGTAACAACGAGTTAAGATATCAGTAGGGTCATTCTTCGGCAATTGATTACTAAAGTTGGTTAAAGAAAAGAGAAATACTATTTTCTTTACCTACAATGATGAAATATTTAACACGAGATATTAACTTCTTTATTAAATCCTCATTGGGTAATTAATTTTCTATTATTTTTTAAATGATATAATTTTCTTTATTATTGGTTTATTAGTTGTTGAGTACAAAATGTGTTTGTCTTGTCACTCAACACGTACTAAAAACGAGAGGAAGAAAGATAAAAGAGTATATTTACAAAATATATTTATAAGAAGAATGTTAACAACATTGAATTCTGTTTATGAGATTTCTTAAGGCGCAGGAGATGCCATATGAATATATGCCTATTCGTAGATTTTGCTATTTTTGTCTGTGAAAGTTCTACATTTCCCCACATTAACTTTTATTAAGATACTAGCCGCCTTTGGCGACCAGCCGGTTCGCCAGTATTAACGCTCGCTACAATTTTCAATTAAATATTTTAAGTAACTGGTCTCTTAATAGATTCTCGAACAAAACATTTTTAATCTTCAAATTTTGATAGTCATACCAAACTTATACTGTTATTTTGATCGTTTCGTTCAATTTACTATATATATTTTGCTAATTTGTTGTCATTTCCGGTAAAACTTCAACTTTAATTTAAAATGTAAATGATGAAATTGCAATTAATATTAAGATATTTTTTAATAAAACCAAGCGTTTTATTTTATTTATCATCTTTATTGTTATTTATTAATTATTATTACTATTGAATGTGAGTATTGCAAACAGAATCGCTCGGTATTTAAGTCTTATGTTAACTACAAAATATTTTTCATAATTTATGTAATATCTCAAAGAATAATTCCACAAAAATTTCTCAGATTCAGCATAAAATTCAGTTTTTAGTTTTGCTTTCAAGAGGATTGAAATGAAATCAATAATATTTTTTTCCGGCCTATAAATATATTTCAAAAATTATGAAGTCTACATTTAATGCAGTAAGGTAACATATTCTGAGAAAAATTCTGGACACACCAAATTTTAAATAAATGAATGAATGATTCTATTTTCCACGATCAACTAAGACTTATTTATGAAGTTTTGAATGTTAAAAATTTAGAAAAACTCAACATTTTCATAATCTTAGGCCAATTAATCTTGAGAAACCCGCGCTCTGATTGGCGTATTTTCTTTGAAACGATCGATGGAAAATCTAAAATTATTGTTTTTTTATTGAATCGTGATATTCAAATTTTTATTAATCAGTCAGTTTAAGTGATTGATTTAGTTGATTGGAAATTAACTCTTTTTATTTAAAATATAAGTGTTTCAAGAACATTTTGTTAATCGTGATTTCCACAGCAGAAGCTTTATGTAAAATCAAAAATTCGTTATTTATTAGAGCATTTATTGAATCGAGTTACATAAAATATAATCATTTTCCATTTAGGTCATTTTCGCAGATCTGTGTCTTACTAAAGGTTTACAAATTAGCTGTGTGGTTCTGATTTGAATGGATATTCTGTTCATATTAAACAAAACTTGCTTTAAAATAAAACTGATTTATTGGATTAATAATATAGAGAGTGTAAAAGATCATAAAATAATTTTTCTTGAATTTATTTTTTTAGAGAAAATAATATTTCATATTTGTTTCATTTCCTACAGACACGTGCCGAAAATTATATTTTTGCAGATTTTATTTCCAAAAAGATTTAATTTATTTTTAATTGGAGCTTTAATCAATGTGATGGCAACACTTTGAAAAAAGCTAATTTTCCCCCATTAATGTGAAACGTGCTCGTGCAGCTTAAATTTTATTTTTATTTTGTACGAAAAAAATTGTTGAAAAATATAGTTAAAATATTTATTTAAAAATTCATTAAAAATAAAAATTTAATTTTAAGGTTAAAACATTGGTATCATTTAAAAGATAAATTTTTGATCTGTAACTTCATGTAAAAATCTTTTTTGTGCGGTAATATTTTCGGACGTTATAGCAGAAACACGCCAAAATTTCGCTTAATTTTTAAATAAATAAAATTCCAATTAAAAATTCCAAAAAATAACCCCCAGGTGCACATTTGCGGCCTCCAATGTATACACATGCCAAATTTGAAGGTTGAATGATCTGGCCTGTAGAGCGCCAACACACACACACACACATTGAGCTTTATTATAAGTATAGATATAGATATAGATAATTTAAAACGAAAGTTTCAAGATCTGTTATAATAGCTTTGTTTCTATTTTTACTTCTCTGTTTTCTTAGCTTTTAAATGTGCGATTTTTGTTATTCAAGGTAAAAGTGTTCTTTTTCTTCCTTTCTTTCTATTTCTTTTGTTTTTTACAGAATTTTTTCCATGCATTGTTTATGATGAGAAATTCGATAAGGATTTGAACTCCTGTTTCTCCATCGAAAATTTCTTATGTAATTAAAATTTTCATTTTCTTAATTTCAAAATTTTTAATGAGGAATTCTTTAACCAAGCCTAATTTTTTTTAGCTAAAATGATTATTTTCAAATTATTATCCGGTGCGTATTACAAACTCTTTGAGATATTATAGAATGGTACGCCGTTATCGTCCTGCATTTTGGTAGCTGAATCTGTTGCCATCAAAAATGAATCTTCAGATTTTGTTGTAATTATTTTTAAAATGAAGATATTGATTTGTTTACAAATATCGCCTGCTTTTGGATGCTAGAAATTTTAACTAATAGAATCGATAAATTTTTCAGGCATTTAAATTTAATCTCTCAACAATTTGTTAATGATATTTTAATCTTAACTCTAACTTAGTATACAACAATAGTGATTGATGAAATAAATCCTAGATTCAATTATTTTCAATACAAGACGCTAAAGGACTTAAGCATTACAGATGGACGGAATAGTAATAACAATGATCCAGTTAAGCTTTTCTATTGCAAAGCGACTTACTTTCTTTTGTATAGCATTATTATTGCTAGTTTGAAGGTATAATGTAACAGAATATTCATAAAATATATAAGTGATCTAATTTCCTTAGTCTCTATAGTATTTTTACCAGAATAATGATTTGAATAATATTAATCGCTGCTCTTATTAAAGAAAATCTAAATATTTAAATTTATTAGGTAAACCAAGAAACCATTCTATCTTCAACCACTATTTGTTTCACATGAAAGCTTATGCCCCTATATATACATCATCAATGGTCCTGCACCCTCTAGCCGTTTCCGAGAGAAAATTCAAAAACACTATTTCACTGTTTCATTCTCTATGGGGAAAAACTTCGAAGGAATCCCTTGACCACTATCTCTATTGATTTCGCCAGTTTGTTTTGTTTTCGTATGAAAGTTCCTGACGTGTAAATACATCATCAATAACGACCTGCCCTGTTCCGTTACCATTTTGGAGAAATATTACAAATTCGAACCTGAATGCAGCCTCAAGGGCTCACCAACTTTATTCCTTTCCCTAACTTTATTCGTCATTTAATTTTGCCACTTTGCGTATAGCCATCCATTCCAAATTATTTATTTTACTTGTGCAAGTGTAATTTATAATAATGCTTCCATTTTGTTGAGTAATTAGATGTAGCTCATTAAAGTTGGTTGACATTACTAAATTAACGCTGTTTATAGGATGAGTGAACAAATGGTCGATAAAAGTGAATAATAAAATTGGTTTTTTTATAGCGACAATTGTTTCATTTCAACGAGCTGCTTATATATGTCGTAGGATCATAAAAACAGGTTTTATGTCATTCAGCTTTAGAGCGTTCATTCATATCTTTGTATGTAATGTCTTCTTGATTCCTCGCTAATTTATATCGTATAAATACCCTAAAGATTGAACATTTTGTCTCATTTCATCTTATAAAAGAATTATGTTCAGAAAAAAAAAGGACTAAACAGAAAAATTATGCTAATAGCATTTTTTTTAAAAATTTGAAGTAGGAGACTATGTTAAAAAGTCAGATGTGAAAAATTATAATCTCATTATTTAATATTCTTAACTTTTGAACTGTGATTTTTTTTTTTTTTTTTTGTAAAGCTGTTAGAATTTTGTTTTTAAGTCGATGCTTTGGTAGGAAGTTACAATTATTTTTATGTTTGGATTTGCATACGCTTGAATAGTTTGCATTTGCATATGTTTTAATATTATTTTACATCTTTAGTTGCTATTTTCTCAAATTTAACCTTTGATAGAATTTTCTTACGAAAATTCTATCATTGAAAGAATTTTCTTACTCCTCTTAAATTAAAATCTAATGCCTATTTTTTGTTCAGATTTGGTATAATGATTTCTCAGGTATAATGTTCTGCAGTTGCTGAACTAGAGAATAAATAATCTATTCATTTAGAAATATTTTATATTTGTTTTGATGCTCCAAAATCTGAAAAAAAATTGAAAATTTCTTGTTATTTATCAGCCGTACCCTAATATTTAAAAAATTGATAGATATACATTTTATTTTTTAGTTCATTAATTAGATAATATATTTCTTAAGATATTTGCAAAATTTTAAGCAATTCATTTGATAAACCTCTAAACTAGAATATTTTTGTTTTATACCTCTTTTGAGCCAAAAACAAACAACCCTTTCTTAATTAATGTATTTTGGTTTCATAGATATTTTTTCAATCTTTTTGAAAATATTTAAAAATGTAACTATTTTAGAACGTTTTCAAGAAATCCATCCTGAATGTAGTCACATACCTTAAGCTTTACGTATTTTTTTTTAATAAAAAAGATTAAAAAAAATTATAATAACATTTTTAATTATGTTTATACGTAATCATTAAATATTTTTTCTAATATTTGGAACAATTTGATTAATATTTTATTACAACTTTATAAATATTATTTACTATCTTTCTCATTTGGTTTAGAATCTTCTTTCATTTCCGTTTTTCTAGATTTAACCGATTTACATTAGAATTGAAATATAATAGTTGATTATTTTTTTTATCCCTATGGATTTTCTAATTATTTCTGAACTGAAAAGTTTAATCTGTTCAGTTTTTCGTTCCGTTTTGTGAGCGGGGGAAAACCCTAATAAATCTAATTTTTTTTTCTATTCCCTGAAGTTAGATATTGGTATTCAGATTACTGGAGCATTTTTTTTCTTGGTAAATTGAATACAAAGTTTCTATCTTTTCTATCATCAAGAACCGTAAAAACCTGTATCCAAAGCAACCATCTGTTTTCATTGCACTCTGAAAAAAATATGTCCATTCCCGCCTCTTTACTCTCTGTCCACAATCCCCAAATAGAGTTTATTTGACGCCTTTTCATATTTATAGTACTGTCTGGATCGTGGCGGGAATTTTCACCACCTTGGCATCCATTCCGCGAACTAGACAAATATTCTAATCCCGTAGCTATAAAGAACCAAGAATTTAGGCGTCTCACTTGTCATATTTGGGGTTGTCGAGTTGTCCAGTAAATGGTGCAAGATATTTGTCTGAGATAAGAGGGGATTTTCTGATATTTAGGCTGAGCATGTATCTTCCTACGGAGAATAGACCTAAATCCGGTTGCTGAAAAGTATGTGAGTTTTCTGACAAAAGAATTAGTATTATGTCCTCGAGGCTGCAGGTTTTAGGATAACAGGACAAACTTAATAAGATAGCCTATTCTTTGTTCGCTCAAAGGAGATTTATTTGGAATATAGTTTCTTAGTATGTTATTTTTATTTTAAAATAAATAAAGTGAAAATATTATAGTTGACAAAAAATTTACCTTATATAATTTGGGAAAATTCCCATTTTAGACCTCCTTGAGTTCTATAACACTTATTAGAGAATTATTATTATTTAGCCATTTATCTGTCTGTGAATTTAATAAATATAGAATGTACTAATGTGGGCAAATGAAATTAGGTTTGCTGTTTTTACATCAAATTTCTATCAAATCTTGGATGATCATATGGAATCCATATCGAATTCACATTCACATCATATCGAATTCACATGCACAATGAAATTAAGTTTGCGGTTTTTACATCGAATTTCTATCAAATCTTGGATGATCATATGGAATCCATATCGAATTCACATGCACAATGAAATTAGGTTTGCTGTTTTTACATCAAATTTCTATCAAATCTTAGATGATCATATGGAGTCCATATCGAATTCACATTCACATCATATCGAATTCACATGCACATCATATCGAGTCCATATCGAATATCACATCATAGCGGATTCACATGCACATGGAGGGATTGAGAGCATCCGTGGGAATACTCTCATCAACTTTATGTGCATGTGAATTCGATAATTCAAAAACAATATGTTGCTAGAATGTGCCTAATAGATTTGTCTAAACTGTGATGAATATCTACAATTCCAGTAAAAATAAATACCTGCAGATCTATTTTTGTATGTGTGTGTAAACGCGATATCTTAGAAACTAAATAAACTAATTAGATAAAATTTTGTACATGATCTTTAAACCAGATTTAGAGATTGGACCCTATAGATTAGACTCCCGCTGGTGTGGTGTGATGTGTAGAGGGGAGTGCCAGCTCAGGTGTCGTCCTTGTCATCTGACCGAGGTTCAAAATTATGAGGTCCGTCCCAAAATAGCCCTAGTGTTGCTTTACAACGGGACGTTAATATGACTAAACTAACTAAACCGATAGATTAGATACTCAAAATACATTTTAATTGCTATAATGATTCAATAAAATACAAAATACGTCATTTTGTTCAAGTAAACAAAAAAGTCGTTGTGGACACAGTCTCGTTTTTAATATAATGTATATATACTATTATATTATTTGATATAAATCATTATAGACTGCGTTCCTGTAAAAAAATCATGCATAATTTCCTAAATACCAGATTCGTCTGACTAATATTGCCAAATTTAGCAGTTAGGTATTTCTTGTCTAGTTGGTGCTTACTCAGAAAAGGGATTCAAAAAATTTTATATAGTTTTTGAATAAAAAATTATCAAAATTTTGATGTTTCTAGATGATTTCGGTGCATATAATCAGGCGATAACATTTCTTGCACAGTTTAAAACACAAAAAATTAGCTTTCAAGTAATACCTGTTTTATTCCTGTATTATTTTTATTATATTTTTAAAATGTTAAAAATATTTTAATTATAGTGCTTTAAAAAATATAGCTAAGTATATTATGTACATTTTCATTATTTTAGTTACTGCTCGTTATACACGTAAGACGTTGTGTCGATATTAAATACATTTTTTCATGCCTACTTTATATATGCTCTACTTAAAAAGTAAAATTTTAAAAATGATACGAAAATGGAAGTATCATCCCTAATACATTACCATGCTACAATGTTTCAGATTAAAGTTTGAGTCTCCTTATAATTTTGAATTTTTAAAAAAAAATTTGATTGTGGTTGTTTTCATAAGACTGACTGTACCTTTTAATAAAATGCTATTTTATTTATTAAAAATTTGTCGTGTTGCAAAAATTATTGGAGTTTTGTGTTGCACTTCCATGAAAAATCATCTTTATTGAAGGACATGCAATATTTTCTCGAATCCACTCAAATGCGTTAATTTTTTTCAGTCAATTATTTTTCTCGCATTCAGTCAACATCTACTCAGATTCGTTGCTTCTATTTCTCTGGCCTTGAGTTTTAATTTGTAACTTTCCAAAGAATGATCACAGTTTTCAGATAATTTTAATTAAGTTTTTACTAACAAGACAGAGGAATTCGTTTAAAGTAACAGGCCATCCAAGTTAAATGAATTTATGTGAACATGAACTGAAGTGGTATTTCCGTCATCTTTCTGAAGGAAACAGTAATTATGAAGAAATAATAATTATTTCCTTCTAAGCAAATTTCCTCGTCGACATCGAATATTTTCTTGGAATAAACGGCGTTCGTTCTTTTCTTTCTGTGCGACTGTAAGGATCGTTTGTTTTTCTGTGATTAGCTATTACGTCATCAGTCGATTCATGGGTAAAACTTTTCTTTGACTGCTTTGGCATCTCCTCTCAAAAAATTGTCGAGGTCGCTGGTTTGTTTTGCATTCTTGACAGCTTTTTCGTCACTAAAATCAATCAGTCTGCAGAAAAGTTTGATGCGTGAGCAATTTGTTTCTTGGTAACTTTTTGACCTTTATAAGAGGAATTTTATTTGTCACTTACCAATCATAAAAGAGGATGAATGTAATAAAACTTTTGACGTTCATAGGAAAATGTGGCATGTTTTAGCTGTTGAAGGGACAAATATATAATTCTTTTAATTAGTATTTAAATTAGCTGTCATTTAAATATCTGCCATTAAAATAATTGTCCCCTATCTGTGCTAATGATAAAGCAAAGTGTATGTATATTTATTATTTGTGTATGTTTTGGTTGCTGCTTGACTGGATGTTCTAATCTCTTTTATTTATTATATATTTGCGTTATCATAGAATACAGTGGAACTTTGTTTAACGAGGATACTTCGTTTCCAAATCGTACTCAAAACGCGAAACACCTCTTTAAGTAAAACAATCTTTTCCCATGGAAATACCCATGTAAAATAAGACAATGCATTCCATTCTTAAATAAGAAAAAAAAAAAGAAATGGAAATTTATGATAATATACTTATTTATAAATTATGCCTTCTGTCATAGGAAAATTGTTTAAAGACATTTCTGTTTGGTTACGCTTCAAAATATAAAAATGAGGCAAAGCTTTATCGTTAAATGGATTTGTAGAGCGCATAGCTACTGTCCTGTGAGGATTATAGTACTCAGTGTACGATGCAATAGTTGACCATGCTTTCAATGTCTCCTTTATTTCACTGGAAGGTTGCTGTTCTGTTGAATCTATCATTTTTTTCTCTCCTGACGAAATCTCCTCCGAAGCTTTTTACTGTGACACAGAATGCAGCTCTATAAGTTTTACGGTAGCTCTTACAACATTCTTCCACCAGTTCATCAATGTTTTGTTCAACTTCAATCAATTCATTGTTCACCTTCAGTTCCACAATCTTAGTCAGTGACACAATCTCATTAATTAAGGCTTCGCTGACACTTGCTGTAACTCCTTCAATTTGCGTTCGATAATCCTATCCAGCAGAAAATTTTCTATGTAAATATAAGGGTTCTTCTCTTCAAACAAGCACATAACATCGACAAATACTGACAGTGTTTCCTCGTCAGTCGTTTTGCGAAACGTCGCTCGTTAAGAGAGTCACTTTTTTACATTTTGTTTTGCGTTTTGTGAATCCCTCACTTAATGAGAGGTGATCGTTAAGTGAGCTTTGAATGTATTTAAAATAGGATTATTCTTTTTAATTCCTACTTTATATTTATGCTATAATTACCATGACAAATTTTACAAACATTTTTGTGTGTGTGTGTTTCAAACAAAATGACATTGGTTTATCGTGTTGCAAATAAAAACACATTTTTTTTGACGTGATTCTTTATTATAAATAAGCTTTTTTATGATCCGGATGATTCATCCGAAGTAATTGAAATAAGAATTTTGTGAATTTATTTAAATTAGGCTTTTGATATACTTGTGAATTTCATTTCGTTTTTATTCTATATCCAATTAGAGCTATAATTTTATTCCTCCGCCTTAAAAATAAAATTTGTAAGAAACATTAATATAACTCATCAAACAATCGATCAAATTAAAAAAAACTAAACTTTAACTGATAAAATAAATATCATGTAATAAATAATATCATAAAATAAATATCACGTAACTAATAATTTTAAAATATTTGAATAAACGTCTCTGTAGTTGGCAGATAATGAATTAAAGTCAATTCTTAACACATTTTAAAGTATGTTTCTATAGATAATCTTTGCGCTTTATTTACCCTTATTGCATTAGTGTCAAGCCGTGAATCATAAAATTCAATTATGGAGACAGATTTTAACTTCGCGTTTTAAAGAATCGCCATTATAAATTGGATTACTGTTGAAATTTTTTGTTACTGTCACGAATAACAACATCTGTTACTTTTTAATTTATTTATCTAAAATAAGACAAGTTTTGAAATATTTATGAAAGGAACGACCTAATTTCGTTATTCTAATTGGTAGTTAATATACTTTGAAATATCTATGCTGAAATATATAAAATATGAATGAATATAAATATTATTTCTGATTCATAAAAGTGTCGATTTTATCAAAGTTTACATTTTTTTAAAAATTAAAATATTCATTGTCATTCGAATTTCCTGACTTAGAAAGAATTGCATTAACTCTAAATTGTAAAGGCTTTCTGATCTATAGTCTGGACCGTTTAAAAGCATGGACAGTTGATTCGGAGGCAAATGCAAAAGAATTGCAAAATAAATAAATAAATAAAAACTAGCTGCCTTTGGCGACAAGTGCTCCTATTATATTGTCACGTAGATACTGTGGCATAGAACTCAAAGACACACACAAGAGGTAGAGCTAAACCAATTTATTAACTGAACTCAGAACTGAGAACACAGTAACTGACAAATCTTCTGCTTTTATACAAGCAGAGAAAGTTCCAGAATACTCTTCTGGAGACAGTAAGAAAAGTCCGAGCCTGGTAAAACGAGCCTGGTAAACTAAAGAAATGTCCAATATCTTCTGGAACATGAAATAAAGGAAAACATAAAATCAAGAAATTAAGTATTTACATATACTATTAATCGCATTGTCTCTAGCGGGATTCGAACCCAGGTTTCTTGATCATGAGACCAGTGCCATGACCATTCGGCCATGGAGATTCGACTGTCTTTCTTCAATGCGGCAATATTAAAAGCATTAATACTATCTAACTTTCATGAAATATAACTTGTCAGACCAAATGAAAATAACTTAAATTATACATGCATAGTATATGTATTAACATAATATATGTATAGCTATTTTACATCCATAGTATATGATTAGCTATGGATGCAAAATAGCTAATAAAATTGACGAAAACGTCACAGTTGTTGTGGGAAGAAGCTGCATCAAAATTTTAATTTGTGATATTTGTCCGAAAAGCTTGCCGGTGATGACATAGGAGACTACTGATGACATATGTAAAGATAAGAGTTCACAAGTGAAAAAGAAAAAAATTGCCGTAATCGATATACGATTGGGACTGGGGTATTCTGGGAATTTTTTTTTATTTCCTATTGAAAATTTACAACGAAGTGGTATTTTTGAGATTCCTCTCGAAAATGAGTGGTTGTGAGGGGGCACCATCGAACAATGGTATTATATCTAGGGGTGTCATCTCTTCTAATGATATTGATGAGTGTGTGTGTGTGTGTGTGTGCGTGCGCGTGCGTTTTTGTATATTTTTGCTTCTGTATTTGTAGTTGTTGGTGCTCTACAAATTAGATTGTTGAATTACAGTTTAGCATATATAAGCATTATTTTATGTGAAGCAGAATGCAGTTTGAAGACAGTGAAGAGACTTGCTATTTCGTGACGCCGTTTTATTTCATTTTTAAGAAGCAGGCATATGCACAAGCGATGAGCACACAGAACGACACAGAAAAGGAATGAGGAAAAAGCTCTCTGACATTTTATCCCTGGTCTTATATAACCTATGATTTTGATAGAGAAAACATTTCTTCATAGTGCTAATATATTACGAGATTTCGACTGGGATTTTCTTTACACGCGCGAAGAAGGCAAGGGAAACACAGGGAGATTTTAAAAAAGAATTTGCCTCGTCAGCGGTATTTTGCCTCTTCACGCAGAGTGTGGGAAAGTTCGACTTTTATCTGATTCTGCAATCTAACAAAGCTTCTCTTGAATTAATTAAGTAGAGACAGTGGAATTGGATCAAGAAATAAGAGAATATTTTAGAATAAAGTTACTATGGGCTAAATTAAGATAAAATCCTGAAAATTAATTAAATTGAAATTAGAGTTGAAATATCATTACATATATATATACACACACATTGGTTCATGGGAATGTGCACATCAGAACTTTAATAAAATTTTTTAATTCTCATCTTAATTAATTGAAAATTAAGCTGAAGTCTGAGGTTTTTTATGGTAACTTTCGAGAATATTATTGTAAAAAATAGTTTTTACACCGTTTCAAAGTTAAAAAAAATCATCTTTTTAATGATAACAATTTAATAATCCTTCAAACTTTTCCTAAATTTTTGCATTTTTTAAAAATATTCTTTGACTAATTTCCAAAAATGGATTGATTTGTTGACCTTAAATGTAAATCGTTTTCATTATCTCGTAAAAATTTAATCGTGTTATTTTCTTCCATTGTTGACAGCTAAAGAGGAAGGATTCTATTTAATATCTGTGTAGTTTACAAAAAATAAATAAATAAATAAAGTTACGATACTGCGAAGTTTAGAAAATGATGAAACGGCAATCAAGTTTTTGAAAGCGCTATAATGTTATGCGACTGCCCATTTGACAGATTTGTCTACACAATGAATAGAAAATATGTTTAACTAAAAATTCTTTCAGAAATATAACTTCTCCGAAAGTATGTTGAAAGATAAATTATTTGTGCAATGTAAACTATTTACTAACAATGATACTACCAATATTCTGCGTTCGAAGAATATTTTAAAGCGAAGCACTTCATTGTTTTGTTTCTTTAAAATGCCTTGCTGTCGTTCTTGAAACAGAATATCATTTTCATCAAACATTGGAAATTTTTTTTTCTTGGAGAATATGATCCCATCGTTAGCTCTGCAGAACTTTTTGCATTTTTCAAAACTCAATTAATTTCACAATCGAAATCTGCTGTATTATTTTGTGAAGTTATGCTTTGTTTGATTTTTTATGCGATATTATATATTATTTTAAGACCCCCCCTGTATATTGAATTTTATGCGTTTATGTTATTACTTTTTATTTTACCATGGTGGTTACGTAACCACCTACCTCCGACCAATAACGGGACACATCTTCTACAGCAGTGGTTGTGTGCATTACGCCTGTAATAGTCCTTAAAATTCAATCATAGTTTCTACCTATTCTGTCTTGACGCTCCGATCTTTCAATATGATCCTTATGCCTGTGGAAACCCAGAATGACCATTTTAAATTGGCTATACAACCCATTATATTAAATAAAAGAACAGCAATGTTTAAAAACAGACAAATTTGTAAAGTTTTACATCATTATTTGATTCTCAACTGAAACCTTAATTTTAAGTAAAACAGAATATCAAAAATGTAATAAAATCATGCTTTCTACGATGAATAAAATGAATGAATTGTGTGAAAATATTCATCATGGGAAAAACGAGCTGAATATTTATAATCTATGTAATCTTTCTTGATCATAACAATTTTGAGAAAAAAAAATCAAGATGAAATATTAGTAGTGCAGAGGTAACATGTGAGTTGGCTAAAAAACATGTGAAGGGACTGGAGTCCACTCATTTTTAATTGTTTTATTTCTTTTTCATAACAGCTACATTGGGTGATTTATTAACGAATATTTTAAGCGAAGGAAAAATTCGTAACGAATAATATACTTCCGATTATCTGGCTGCCGATTATCTGACATCCGGACTAGTTTAATTTTATCGCAATTAAATGAGGTAGGCAAAGCATTGCATTAGTAGCATTGCTAAGGCATTGGAAGCGTTCGTCTGCTACGATCCTCCTACATGCCTTGAGCGAAGTACTAGTTGTGACAGGAAAAGAGCAGAGTTCTGTTGGTTGTTCATTGTTCCATCACTATGTAATGGACCTCAATTGTTGCCGCTGATCTTAATTATAACTGCACAATACATACAATATTCGTAAATTCGTACATACAATAAGTAATTCGTCCACAATTAAAGAATCCAAACCGAAAAAAAGTTGTAGTGACTATGGAAAAGAAATTACACTCTATACAGCGACTAGACTCTAGTGTAATAGCAAAAAATATAATTCTGGATTTAGAAGTTGGGGAAAATACAGGGAGGGGACTGATAAAAAAAATCGGACAGAAATTGAAAAGTGTCGTGTTATATAAGCTAGTGGAAGTGGAATAAAAATAAGAAAAACTATTCACATTCTACGTGGCTTGAGATAAATGGAGAGTTAGTACTCAATGAGAAGTGAGAAAATATGTATTATAATAGCGTATTTTGATATAAAAACGTTGTCTTCTGGCATTGATGGGTAAAGAAATAAGTTCATAGAAATTCAGTCAATTCGTTTTTTTAGAATATTCGGCCAACCCTTCCACCACATTAGCCGGGTATTCGAGTGTGTACTATACTAATGCAGAAAGAAAAGGCTTATGTTTATGAAATTTGTGGAACTTCTTTTATACCACCTGGTGGCACCGGTGTCCGAGAGATGACCAAACAAACAATCACATGCATGAAGCAATAACGAGCTCTCCGAGCGAATAAAAGAAAACGAAATCCTTAGTCAGAGTACAGACTTTCATAAATTCAGGAATGGTTTTTATGTAGTTTATGGGATGAGATACTGGCAAATGCACTCATAATCATTTTGATATTTACATAGGTGATTTCTGTCTACCGAATTTTTGTGTTTCTAAATTTGTTAAAATATTAAAACATAACGGAGTGTCAAGAGTTGCTTCAGCCTTAGAAACCACAAAAGAAAAAAAAATGTTCTTGTATTATTCTTATTACATACAATAGATGAATAGAGAAATTGTATTGTTAATTTTTTGATGGCTTGATTTTTCTATTTGTGTTTTTGAAATTATATTGTTAAATATTTTTTATGAGTGAATCGAATTTTTCTTAAAAGTTTATGGTAGATAGTTGATCGGCTGATGACAATTTGTGAATTGATTATGTACATTAACCTATCACCCACTTCATACGAATAAAATAATGGTGAAGAATAAAATTGAGTAGGATAAATATGGAATTGAAGCACTCCACATTTTGTCACATGTGGGACATTTCATTTTTCTTTTTCCTTGCCTAAGACGAATTGCAGTATCATTTCTGTTTTTATTATTCACCGTTTCGCGCCCATTCTGTAATATTCCTTTCTGCATTACTTCAGATGACAAAATGAAATCGGAAAAACAAGTTTCATATTTCAAAATCAGCCATTTTCTCCTTTTAGTTTAGTTTCAAAAGAAAAAAGAATGTCTCATTCTGTCGAGAAATTCTATTTTTGTTCCATAAAAATAATCGAACAGCGTGCTCTTTTCCACGACAAGCCCTCGACTGTTCTCTGTGTGGGTGGGTGTGGGAGGGGAACGGTTTTAGGGTGGCTGAGTTTATCGATAAAAGAAGCATTATCGTCTGCTCATTTTCCAGCGGGTGCTTTGATCCACCCCTCATTTCTGCTGAGTGTTACTCGCCTGTCGGTTTCAGAGAGCTTTTAGAGCCTTTTTTAAGAAAAATAATTAAAGATCTTTTGTAGTTATCTCTTCGTGTTTTGACTTTTCATATGTTCATGGCTTAGGATAATAATAGATGCATTATTGTTGAAGTGACCATTTTTTTCCCCATCCCCTATAAAAGTGTGAACTGTGAGTATTGAGTGTTTGGTACGTTTGTGGATATTATGTTTAAAAGGGAAAATTTCAGCAGTAGCTAATTTCTGCTTTTAATAGATTGGTCCTTATTCATGCAAAGATAAAATGTTCGGAAAACAATTACAAATATGTTAACCCTTTTTTTGCACGTTTTTTGTGAAATAAATCAGGATGATTATAATTCATGCTCTAGTTTAAAGGAAAAATATTTTTAAAAAAATCTTAGTGTAAATATATAAAATAATTAAAAAACAGTATGATGGAAATATCCATCATCATGTAAGTTTACAAGTTAAGCTCAGTACAAAATCTTCAGTGTCTCTCTCTTCTAAATTTCACCGCTCATTTTCGCTTTTATTAGCAAAAAAAAATCTCAGATTAGTTATAAAAAATATTCAAGAAATCGCACGTTTCTTCCAGCCACAATAAAGAGTGGAATGACAAGTTCAAACCCGCTATAATGATTGTGACATTTGATTTTTTTTTTTTTTGATAGCTACATTCCTTATTACGCAGCATAGTCGTGAAAAAAACTGCCAGCATAAAATCAATTTAATTACATAAAATTACACCTGTTTTGACTACAATTTTTTGTTCATTAAATGTTATGATGTAAATTTTCACCATCATGCAAAGAAAGGTTAAAATTATTTGGTTTAAATGTCTGGTGTGTCTATGTTAATCACTTTTCAACGTACCTTCCTGCAGGTAGATTATCTGTTATATCTTTCTTATAAAAAACATTATATATGGATTGGGATCTTCTTTTAATATTAAGAAAAGTCTAATCAGTACTTTCAATTGGATTTGGATTACTCTAGTAAGTCCTTAGTTTAGGTTAGTCTCTCACTCTGCTAGTTGGTTGTCGATTATTGCTAAATATTTTTGTTTTTATTGAATTTGATGTTGTTGGTATTGTTTTATCAAAAATTAGTCACTTTTCAACACAACTTGGATTAGAAATATTGATTTAATTTCGGTTAAACCTCTTATACATAGATTGATGTTCATAATTTCCATCATTAAGTATGTTTAAGAATCAAATTGTAAAAAAAATAATTTAAATCCATGTTATTTCAATAATCTTATCCCCTTTCTATTTATCGTGTATATAAACCTTCCTGATGAATTTATACTATAACATAATATTATTTAAAATATGGTTATTCTGTTCATCCATCTTCTAGTTTTCGCGACTCTATAATTTCTTTTTCCTCCTTTCTATCCTCCTTTGGCGACCAGCTGGACAGTCGGGGATATTGAATATATATAGTTTCAACTAAATCGTTTAGATATAACTTAATGTCCATGAGTAACCTCAAAGCGTATTATTTATTGCCATTGTTCATTATGTACATGATCTTTTCTAATGGATAGCAGTTCCATGATGTCATAATGTTGTTAAACCTTATGTATGCGTTTCATCTATTTTCTGAATTTCGCGGTATTGTAATTTCAATTTTTTACTAGCCTCGTAAGTTACACGGATATTAAACAGAACCCTTCTTCTTTAGCTTTCAACAAGAGAAGAAAATGACGCGATTAAATATATATTTGGTGAAACATTGAAAACTATTTCAGTTTCTGTTGTTAGAAATTAGGCAAATAATTTTTTTAAAAAAATTGCCAAAATTCGAGAAAAAAAATATGAAAAACTACTACTATTATTGAATATATATATGTAATGATATTTTAAACTTTAATTTCAATTTAATTAATTTCCAAGATTTTATCTTAATTTAGCTCATAGTAACTTTATTCTAAAATATTCTCTTATTTCGTGATCCAATTCCACTTCCTCTACTTAATTAATCAAGAGAAGCTATGTAAAATTGCTGAATCGGCTAAAAACCTAACTTCCCACTTCAGAATGTGAAGGGACAAAATACTGCTGACGAGACAAATACTTTTTTAAAACCTCCCTGTGTTTCCCTTACCTCGTCGACGCGTGTAGCGAAAATCCCTATCGAAATCTCATTATATATTAGCACTATGAAGAAAGGTTTTCCCTATAAAAATCATAGGTTATATAAGACCAGGGATAAAATGTCCAAGAGCTTTTTCCTCATTCCTCTCTGTCTCGTTCTGTGTGCTCATCGCTTGTACATATGGCTGTTTCTCCAAAATGAAATAAAACGACGTCACGAAATCAAAAGTCTTTTCACTGTTTTCGAAATTGCATTCTGCTTCAAACAAAATAATTCTTACTATATATCTTTTCAAATTTGGTAATGATGTAAAATTTATTTTGTGCAATTATATTTTCAGAAGTTATCGCAGGAAAACTTCAAAATTCAGCTTTATTTTTAATTAATTAAAATTTCGAAAATATCATTCCGATGTGCACATCCTTATTCCTTCAGGTTATGTATGCTATTTGGTAATCTATTGATCAAAGGATTTATGCTGTTGAAAGCCAACACACTCATCCATTTATTTTTATTATTAGTATTGATTGTTTTAATTACTGCTATATTTGTTCCTTTTGAAGTCATTTTATGAGGCCAAGTTTCGATTCTAATACTCACTTCAGGATAAAGTATGCGTTTTCAAAGTATCAGCTTAAAAATTGAAGCATTGGGGGGTGGGGTGGGGTGTATACTAAGTTCTAGTCTTAGAGGTCACCATGAGGACAAAGCAGTAGTGCATCTATGTTGCTTTTAAAAGTGAATCATTAAGAGGGTGCAAAAAAATTGTATTGTGATTCTCTAGCTAAACTTCATGACTGAGTATGGGGGAGGAAATGATATTATGGTCCGTTGCTATGTTATTATGGGCCTTAGTACGGATACATCTGTTACTCTTATTAAGATACTCATCGCAGTTGTCATGTGAATCGGAATATAATCTTAAATTGGTTACTTCGATCCGCCCTGAAGCAGAAGGAAAAATCTGAATGAACGGTCTGCCGAGATAGCAACACTGACGGGAACTATGGTTGAGTCCTAATGGCCATCATCGACCACGTTACAACCCTTCTAGTGTGAAACGCGTCCCATAATCGATAGGAGGTATTTTTTATCATTTCTGCACCCACCTGGGTGGCGAGAACCAACCACCATATCGGAAGCTTCTCATTCTCTTTTCTGAGGTGCCCTCCAGTGAATCGGAATATATTTTGGCTTATAAGTTCTGCTCCTTGATGCCTCCCATATATTCTTCATTTAATTCTTCTTATGGTTCATTCTATATCATGAACATGACCTAATGTTAACTGAACAATACATTCGCTTACGCTTGTGACAGTATATTGCAGAACCGAGGATTCAGCTTTAACTGATTTTCCTGTTGTGGAAACATAAGATCTGTCAAACTAGTAATCACTCCCTTAATCAAAAGAGTTATCTTCTGTTTATTTATATGCGAAAAAAATGGCATTTAGCAACGTCTGAGTCCTCTTATCTGTGCTGTTAACCTAACGCACTTCAGCAGCTATGTTGGCTTGATACGAATGTCTGTAACTTTAAAAAAAATTCTTAAAAGGGGACGATAAAATTTTCCATACGCAGACTGATCTTCGAAAATTCTGACTTGGCGATTCACTCAACGTATCGAACCTAAATATTTTGATTTCACAGCTGCGAAGAGGTTCTAATGATTTTGAAGACTCAAAGATCATTTGCCAAAAGGCACGAAAAGAATCAAACAATGGGGCAAGAAAGGCTTGTTTTGTTATATAAAATATTATTATATCATTAACTTATAATATATAATAAGTTTTAATTGTTTTGTTTTGACGTAAGAAAATACTGCAGAACATTCGATTTAAGTATGTCTTGTATATCGTAACTTGTGACTTCAGACTGGATCTGGCCAGTGATGGTCACTCATCCCAGAAATGATGTCCATAGTGACCTGGTGGTACGATCTCTCGGTATTAGAGGAACTTTGGTTCGAAATCAGCTTTCACCAAAAATCCATCCCATATATGTATTTGATACACATTAAATATGAAATCGAGTATCATTCTGATGGTTTGACTTTCGAGTTTATATAGGTGAAGGTTGTTTTGGAAAGACCTTTATAGCATTCCACATAAATTGTGACTGTTCTTATTGCAAAAATATTTAGACTAGTTCGTACTCATTGTGCACAAACAGCATAAAAAGTAACCAAAGGATATTAAAAATTAAAATATAAGATAAATATTCAGTGCAAAATGGTTTGTTCAACCAATAAAATGATTTTCAGGTTATAACTTTAATAAAATAATTTTGAATTTAATTCAATATTATGACATTTCAGTATGTTTAGTATTCTATGCTGTATTGAGCAGAAAATTGTATTTACAATAACCATGTCTTAAATTGTAAATTTTTTGTTCTAAATTTTTAAAATTTGCTTTTGAATAAATGCAAAAAGAAAAAAAAAACTCTTTTTGTGAAAAAAATATTTGTGAAGAAATGAGTGCTTTTCTTTGTAAAAGTCTGTAGCAGTTGATATGGAATTGTGACTTTTCAAATTCGAAATATTGTAATTTATTTTCAGAATTAACAAAAATCTAGCATCTTTTAATGATGCACAATATTTATTCGATATAACGAATATATCAGTTGTATAAAACTTATATCACTTGTACTTTCAGGTTACGATATTTTCTTTTTTAAACAGTTAAAATTCTCCTCTGATAACACTTTTAGAATTATAACAAATATGATTTCAAAAAAAAAAAGATCAGCAAATAATGCTGTACAATGTTCGATAACGAATATGCTTAAAGAATATCATTACATATAATAACTGAATAAATATGTTAAAAAAAAGAAAAGAAATGGACTGATTTATATCCTGATACATTTCTTTAAAAAAATAAGCTATTTTAAGATAAACAGTCATTAATTCTAAAAGTAACTTTAAGTGCTTTAAACTATAAGATAATTAATGCCCTTGTTGTTTTTTTTAATATTTATTGATAAATCAAAGTGAAAAAAATAATTTAACGAATAAAATTCTCTATGAAAAAAAAAACGTTTTTTCTTTGTGAATTTTATTAAAGAAATAAGAAAAAAATAACGATAATATAATTGCATTAAGTATTTAAATTCCATCTATTTTTAAATATGTGATTTAACTATCATGAATTGATTAACATTAATTAAAGGCACGAATTCTAAAAGTAAATGAAAGCGCTTTAAGCTGTAAGATAACGATTTTCCTCATTGCTATTTTTTTTAAATATTTCCAGATAAGTTTAACTGCAGGGCAAAAAACGAATAGACTGATTTATGGCTAAAAAAGAGGGAGGAGGTTTGTAAATTTGACGAAAAAAAATAATGACCATGTTGTAATTGCAATATTTATTCATTTGTTCTTTAATATATGACTTAATTAACATAAATTGATTATTCTTTAAGTAAAATCAAGTTACACTAACTTCAATATGTTACCTTGTGTACTTGCATAGCTATCTTAAATCCAATGGCATATATAAACAAGAAAATCACAGTTTTTCACTCTTTCTACGAACTGGCTTTATCCACATATCCACTGGCACAGTCATATTTATTTTCTTTTTCATAAAGCATAAACTGCGGTTAACCATGTGCAACCTTCACTAATTGTTCCCAAAACAAAACCATCCACCTGACCTGTTGCTTTTACGGATGAAAAGCGTCGGTTGTCATGACGACGGCGTTGTGCTGAAAAGTTATGAAGGGCAAGGTCCCGCCAAACAACGAGGTACGCCCACTGAAATAGTCCTGAAAGAACTGTAGGTGGCATGATGGAAATTAGTTACATCTCTCATTCGACTTTCAGGAACAAGAGTGAGAGGTTGTGTATTGAATTTCGCTCATCTGCTGTGCTATTGTTTGTTGTGACTGCTACTCCTTGTGTTACTCCAGCAGAATGGATGTGTTGTGTCGTGATTCTGGGATTCGAAGAGTGCGACAGTGAAGAGTTTTTCGACTTATGCCAATGATGCATATGGATAACATTGTTCTTGTTGGAATTTAATTTTTTTCCGCCTTTTTTTTTTTGGTATTATATTGTGCTGTCATCAGCTGCTGCATTATCATTTGGTTTCCAGTGTTTTTCGTTTACCTGCAGAACTTTTTTTAGGAAAACAATACTTGAGTTTCATGTTTATTTAGGACTTACAGTACGATCATTTTAATTGCTTATATTTCGGTTCATTGCTATTGCCATCTCTTTCGCTGATTTCCATTTTTGTTATCGTTTTATAGAATAAAAATTTCTTGTTTGATAATCGGGTGCTTTTATGAAGAAAAAAAATGATAAAATGCAGTAAAGATATGTGTGGGAAAAGATTTTGCTAAAATACCATCTTTGTTAACTGTTTGATTATGTGTGATGAGGTTGTTATGAATGCTATAAACCATTGGATAATCTAGAAAAATATATCTTGTATAGAAGAAATCAGAAAAAAATTAGAAAGACGAAGAATTTAAAAAGAAATTAGTAAGACGGAGAATTTAAAAAGAAACTAGAAAGACGAAGAATTTAAAAAATATTAGAAAGAAGAAGAATTTAAAAAGAAATTATAAAAGAAAATAATTTAAAAAGAAATTATAAAAGAAAATAATTTAAAAAGAAATTATAAAAGAAAATAATTTAAAAAGAAATTATAAAAGACAAGAGTTACAAAAAAAAAAGAAAAGAAAAAGAATTGGAAAGCGATAAAAAAAATAACGAATTTAGATAAAGGTTAAGAAAGAAAACAGATTTAGAAAAAGATTAGAAATAAAAGAATGTATAAAAAATTATTAAAAAAAAGAAAGGAAATTTAAAAAAAAGGTCAGGGAAAGCAATTTATAGAGAAATGCGAAATTCGAATTGAGAAATAACGTAAAAAACAAAAGAAATCGTATAGTTGATGAAATTAAATTATCTTACATGTGCTGATATGAGATACTGTTTTAATACTAAAATAATATCTAAGAATAATTAGACGATTAATGATGATTCCTTTGTTATGGCCTGTAATAAAAATATTTTGTAATTAACAGAACGTTATTAATAAAATAAACCATTACTTTACGTTTGTGAGATAAAATCGGCAAGAATTTTGCCAATGTAGAAAACTAAATATCCAGTGCTCTAAAATAAATGAGAATTCGCTGAAAAGTCAACGACTTCTTCCAATTTCTTTGCATAGCTTGGAGGACATCATATTTATCATTAGGATGGTAGCGAAGCGAACATCTTAAATCTTAATTATCCTCGCGAATTAATAAGAAGTTGCAATGAAAGAAAAAATTGCATGAATCATGCAAATGAAAAGATGGAAAAATTAGTCCCAAGTCTAGCTAACTCATTGATTCAAATCTGTTGGGTGGGTGTAAATGATTTTTAAAAATAGATTCATTGCCTATCATCTTACCCCTGCTGTTAAAAAAAAACACCACTTGCGTGTGTGTGTTTTCTGGGAAAGCGCGCTTCATCTTATCTTGTTTCATAAACCATCCATTTAAAAGGCGGGATGCACACTTGAGTTGACACCGAAGATGAGTTCCCTCCCCTCTTTTTGCTGACCTCGTTCGTTCATTCAAGTGAATGAGTGAATGTCTCCTCATCTCTTAGTTGGTTAAACAACGGCGTGCTGTGAGGAGTTAGAACGTGACTTATTGAAACCGACTGCAGCACGTTCGGTGTGTGTGTGCGTGTTTGTGTAGGCTGGGCCTGCTCAAGATACTGTGGTGTTTATTTTATAAGTGAGACTTTTTCAGGTTTAGAAATTTAAAAAAAAAACAAAAAAACACGGTGATGTAATTATAGATTTTGTGTGTATCTTATAATGAAATAATAGCGACTGATTAATTTTTAATTAAAGAGTCAAGTGTGTAATAAAGATTGATCGATAAATGCATTTACTTTAGATAAAATCTTATGGCTGCAGTGATTTTTCGTGAAAGTTTTTGATTTTTGATGATAAGCGTACAAGACAAGAATTGTTGAATGATATAGAAAATATTGTGATAAATTTGGATTACAACCGAAACAATTAAACACATTTATAGTCGAAAGCTGGTAGTTTTAGTTGTTTTGAATTCAGTGCCTTGCCGGATATTGTACATTTTAAAATATATCTTGTCTGTTTGTCTTCGAAAGCTTTGAAAATTATGTTGAATTTTCAAAATATTTCAGTGGAGATCATACGAAAGTAAGCAATCATTAAGCGCTCGTTTTGATTTTGATGTGTGAACTAAGATATACTCTTGTGTAGGTGATATTTTAGTTTTTTTAATTCAATGCTTTGCCGAATATTGTGCATTTAAAAATATATCTTGTATATTTGTCTTTTCAAAAGCTTTGAAAATAAATTGATTATAGAATATATTTTAGTGAAGATCTTATGAAAGTAAGCTATCATGAAGTGCTCATTCTGATTTTGATGTGTGAACTAAGAGATATTCTTGATCAAGGTAAATTAATTATATATTTTCCTATTATTTTACGACGGCACTATTTATTTGCAGGAGTATTGATTTTTCATTTATATATTAATTGTTGACAGGAGATTTATCTATTTTTCTAATAAGAACAGTCGAATATTGAAATTTTGGGTGATACAAAGCTCTTATTTCATAAGAAAAAATTATTTTTTACTGATTTACTTTCCCAATTATCAGCTTACCCAAAAGGGGCAAAGCTTGTCGGCAGACTATTGCATTAAAAATTTAAATTGTCATAAAAAACGAAGCGCATGACACAACGTCTATTAGCCTAACGTTTTCAAAAGTATATGAATACATGAAACATATTCCATTAAAAATGAACTTTTCCTAAAAGCAAGAAATTTGTATTCCGTCGAAGAACAGAAAATCATTTCAATAATAAAAAAATAAAAAAACATTGGATCTAGTCGATGAAGAGGAAATTTTCCGGAAGAATTTTTCCCACAAAAAAGTGATTGGAATATATCCCATTCAAGCTGTTACGAATATTGTAAATATCTGTCAAACAACCAGCCTTATCTAATCTGCTTCGATGATGTCATGAGCATTTTGTCTTGGAATTCAAGCATCCATGCATAGTGAATGCCCGTAAAATAACGTATTTCGAATCAAAGTAAACAAACTAGCGAAGGACTCTGAACCCTGAGCTAAGTCAGTTTCCTCAAATGTTTTGCATCAGCTGCTGGAATTCATCTCTGGAATGTCAACAAGACGAGACCGTTTAGAGTTCTCGTCGTGCAGCTGCGAAAAGACTAACTTCTCAGCTGTGTGTATATTATCGTGTTTGCTGAAGTGAATGGTGATATACTAGTAGGTCTGTTTTATCTTTTGAGAGTAAAGTGGAAACAATTCAGCGGAAGTGGAATTACTTTTTTCTTCGTTTTCAGTTACACGTGAGAGGACTGCTTTTCTCCGAGTGGAAGTTTTTTTTTTTTTTTTTTGTCCTCCTGTGATTGGATTTTGTTTATGTAAACAAATTCTGTGAGAAAAAGTTATTCTGTTTTTTTTTTTTCGCGTGAATTTTGTGAGAGGGAACACGCCAATTTCCGCAATTTAAAGAATTGAAATTCAAATTAGGTTTTTATTAAGATTTAATTCTTGAGATTGCTAGAATCGCTCTTAGAAAACGAGTGCAAGGAAATATTTCATAAGGAATCAAAACAAGTGTGTTTTAGAATATCCTATACTTTAAATGTGTCTTATGATTCTGTTTTTTCATTTTACCGCTTGCAATTTGAAATAATTGAATGATCTTGAATGATATTTTTTGGACATTATTACACCGTCCGTATTTAGTCAAAGAAGTTCATCAGATGATTTGAACTGCCAAATGCTTAGCATTTTTTGAACTACCAGCTAAAAGCATCGCATTTGTTTTGAGCGGTCCTTTACAGTGACCGTGCAAGCATGTGGACCCTAGTGACCTATGTCCTGCGGCCTTGTTGTAGCCGGTACCTCGCGTAAGGTTGAGGTCATTTCAACATGGGATCGGATAGACTATACAGGGAAGTTATCGGCAGGCTGAAGGTAAGTGTTTTGTTATTTTTGTTTATATCAGATGTTTAGGTAGTAGCATCGCGAGTTTGACCTTGGAAGGATGCTCGCTTTGAATTTCGCCTAATTGGAATACAATTCGAATTACTTTGTTTATTTAAAATATGAATTACTTTTTTTGAATATAGGGTCCTTTTTTTAAAACTTTTTTTGGTTGAAATAAATTGAATCGATTAATTATTTAGAAAACGATTTTATAAAAGGAAAAATATTTTTGATTTTTATTACAAAACAAACTTACTTTGTAAAGCTTCATAGTATGTGATGCTGTCATGTATGAATATTATAATTGCTGTTGTTTTATTTATTTATTTTTCTTGAAAAGTTAATTATATCTAATAACTATCTTTGTTTAGTATGATAGATATATGGAGATATCTTTCTCGCATTTTTAATAAAATATTTGGTGTTGATTAATATGGTCATTAGAGGTATAATAATTCATTCCAATGTAATGTTTAAGCCGTTTTATCAAACATGGAAGCAAAATGCAGAAGGAAAAATGTTCCCATTCATTACGGGTATTTTATTAAACCATTCACATTAAAAAGAAAATACTCGCGATGAAAACAAATTCTCTTAAATATATAATCAATCTGAAAAACATTTGTTGTAAACATATTGAAATGAAAAATAATTGAAAGGATTTAATTAATGTAACAATCAAAGATTAAATTAATGTATAGAATAGGTCTACCTACACTGGTGTGCAAATCTTAAGCAACAGGTATGTTTTTTTGCCATAACTTTACGAGAAATCATCTGAGAGACATGAAATTCAGAAATGAGATACAGCATTTTGTTCTGAAAGAATGACGAAAGCATAGTTGCGCAGAAATGAATACAATGCATACAGTATGGAATCAAACAAAAAAAGAGGCTGTATTGAACTCATAGTATCGTTACACATGATTGTCTGCCCAAGAGGAAGAACAGCAAGCAGATGTTCCTTAGTATGGGATATGCCCTCCCCTTACTGCAATGGTTGCTTCGCACCGTCACCCCATACTCAGCACCAGATTGTCCAACAGTTCTTGAGGTAAGAGTGCCCATTCCTCAATCAGCATCTGTTTAAGTTGTTTGGTGTTCCCAGGAGGATGTAATCGTGCTGCAAGGCGTCTCCCCAAAGCATCCCACACATGTTCTATCGGATTTAAATCAGGGGAGTACGCCGGCCAATCCATTCGAGTGATATCTTCACTTTCCAGGAGCTCCTCAACAGCATGAGTCCTGTGTGGCCGTGCATTGTCATCCATAAAAACGAAGTCTGATTCAATGGCACCTCGGAACAGACGCACATGGGGAAGGATCACCTCCTGACAATAGCGATCTCCAGTTACAGAACCTCTGTCGAAAACGTGGAGCTCAGTCCGCCCGTTCATCATAATGCCTCCCCAGACGACAACTCCAGGACCACCGAAACGATCTCTTTCCGTGATGTTACTGGGATGAAACCGTGTCCCGATCTCTCTCCAAATCAACTGGAGTTGGGAATCGTTTGTAACATCACGGAAAGAGACCGTTTCGGTGGTCCTGGAGTTGTCGTCTGGGGAGGCATTATGATGAACGGGCGGACTGAGCTCCACGTTTTCGACAGAGGTTCTGTAACTGGAGATCGCTATTGTCAGGAGATGATCCCTCCCCATGTGTGTAACCTAATCGAACGTTGTGTTGGAGTTAGGGCTTCAAAGTCAGAAGATCGCTAATTTGTGATTCACTTTAATTAAGCATCGAGCATGAATGTGGTCCGGCTTATTATTAAATTTGACATCGCAGATCACAAGCCTTCAAATTTGTATTAATGTAAATTGAGAGAGAAAGGAGTATTGAGTCACGTATTATTTATTTGCCTTTAATATAATTATTACGCGCTCGTAATACTTTACATATAACTTAGAACTTAGAAAACGTTTCATTGAATTCAGACTGTTTCGTATGGAAAATGCAAGTATGATACATTTTAGAATTTACAATTTTTAACATTCGGTATTGTTTTTTTAAAATTTAAGATTGAATATTAACCTGCATTAACATCATTAGTATTTGCACATTGATCTGCATTAGCATCATTTATATTTGCACATTCATTTGTATTAATATCATCTGTATTTTCAGATTGATCTGCATTAGCATCATTTGTGTTTGCACATTGATCTGCATTAGCGTCATTTGTGTTTGCACATTCATCTGCATTAGCGTCATTTATGTTTGCACATTGATCTGCATTAGCGTCATTTATGTTTGCACATTGATCTGCATTAGCGTCATTTATGTTTGCACATTGATTTGCATTAGCGTCATTTGTATTTGCACGTTGATCTGCATTAGCATAATTTGTATTTTTGCAATATTTGAATTAACCTTCATCATTTTAGTAAATAATGAAATTATTACTTTCTAAACTAATTAAATTGTTTTGTATTTAATCAGTTCAATCGATTGTTAGTTATTAAAAAAATTCGATTTTTATTTTCTTGTATATTTTATATGCGTTTTTATAATATTACATAATTGCTACTAAAAAGGATATGCGGAAGGAATAGAATGAAGTCGTTTTTTGTTTGTCTTGAATTTGCTAAAAATTTATCTAGGTTTCCTATAATTAGTTAAAAGAAATGCAGGATTATACCTCTAACCAAACGAATGAGAGCGGGAACTAGTAGTTTCCAGTAAAGAAAAAACTAAATAGAAGACAAGATATTTCAAGAATCCTGGTTTTACATCACTTGTCGAAAGTTTCTTTACCCAGACAAATTTCCATGTCTTACTCCACCATCACCTTCCTTTGCCTCATCGTAATCTGCTGTTCGGCAAGTTGAGCCATCCAACTTCATTTTCTAATCTTGGACCTCCCCCACCGAGACCATTTGCTTCAGAAAATACAAAAGAAAAGTCTACCCTGCTCTCTATCTCCGTAGAAAGAAGTTTATCCCTTATTGTTCTTCTGGTACTTTCACTGTGTTTTCGAGCACTCCGAAAGAACTTGGAAAAAGTAAAACGGGGATCTCAGCTGTTCTAGGATGGGCAGAATGCCAGAACTTGCTCTACCTGGAATAAGACTCGCGTTTGATACTATTTCGTTTTTTTCCCCTCTAAGAAATCCCCCCCCCTCCCTCGAAAACTCTCCCAAGATTCGCTTTTTGCCAGCTTCTCGAATCCGTTATTCAGAAAACGTGACCCCAGCATATTTCTTCTGGAATTGGAAGGAAAAGGAGAAATCGCTGGAGCGTGCAGGATGAGTTAAAATTGACGAGTTTGCTTTTTTTTTTTCAGTACTTTTCTTCCTCAAAATTCAATGTCCCCTCTGTTTGGAAGTCTTGTGTATCTTGTATATCGTGCTGTAAAATTTTTTTAGGCTCCCTGGAAACTAACTTGGAATAAATCTGGGAGAACTACTGAAAATAATGAAGAGAATTTTGTTTACAAAATCAGATAAGGTAACCCTCGTAGAATTACTCAAACATTTCGTTTTACTTAACCAGATTTTCTTAACTTTAATCTAATAGAATCTGGAACCTTGACCCTGATATTTCAAGGCGCTTCCTCGGGGAAGTTGCGAGGAATATAGGCAAAATTCAAGTATATGTGTTTACTGATCCTTAATGGAAACAATTTGGAATAATGCTTCAGTGGCCGATGTTCAGTAAAGTAAATCTGTGTTTTTCTAGGAGGGGGGGGGAGGAGGATTTCGGAGGAGTGCGCTTGAAACATTTGTGTGTTTATATTGCTTTTTAAACTGAAATATCTTGAGTGGTCAAAAGAATCTTATTATATTTTTTGCTACTTACCCTAGATGCTAGAAGACTTTTTAAAAATAACATCGAAATTTGGGCACAAAATCAGAATAACAAAATATAGAATTATTCAAATATTTCGATTTATTTAAGGTGATCAGATTTTCTGATCTAAAACCCGAGCGCTATGGAAACTGCATCAACATTCAGGAACATTGTCTTTCAAGAAAAGTAAGAAAAATTAACAAAATGCAAAAGTATAATAAAAGATTAAATTTAATCAAATTAAATGAAACTTCAGAAACGAAGAAGCAATTGACTACTTGAGTAGTTATTAAAAATTAGAAAGAAGCAAAAAAAAAAAAAAAGAAAGAAAGAAAAAAGCTTATTTATCACATTCCTTTGCCCACCAATAAACAGATCGACCGACCATGTCTTAATCACCATATAGATTTACAATTTTAGAGATAAAACCATATGCTAAATTTTATCTGTCTGACTCCTTTGCATTTTTGAGATGTGAACTATACTCATGAACTATTTCGTGAGAAATGTGATTTTCTTATGCAGTCTTAGGTAAAAATGTGTACCAAATTTCACTCAACCAGCCTGTTTTCAAACCAGTTCGTTTTTTGATTTATCGTGCTCAAAATGCGTTTTTTTGAGTTATCGTGTTCACTTAGACGGACATATAGACAGTCAGACATAACTCCAAAAACATGTTCATCGAATTCGGGGAAAGTATGAAAAGTAAAGATTTGTCACAATTTCGAGTTTTTTACTATTTTTAACTTTGTATACGAGAAAATAAAAAGAAATCAAAATTACGAGATTAAATGACAAACAATTTTCCATTAACGACTTTCATTGATTTAAAATATAGAACGTTTACAATAAATTAAAAAAATATTTTTGTAATGAGTTGCAAAATTTTTTATATTTAATTTTTTATTTTTTTATTATTATAACAGTTATTATTTTGTGTGATGATGAGCTTTTTTTTCTAAATAATAATTGTTAAACAATATTTTGGAAAAATTGTCTGAGTTTTTCGAAAATTTATATTTAAATTTACATGGTTTTTTTTCTTCTTCTTGTTGTTGTTAAAACATTTTATATAATATTTTGAAGAAACTATTGAAACTTTTCTATTGAACATAAAAATTAAGAATTCAAATTTGATGCCAATTAATTCAAATTTGATGCCAATTTTTTCATAACAAAATAATTTTAAAAATTTCAAAATTATTTCATGTTCGATACGCATTTTAAATCTTATTAACCGATGATATTGAATGTTTGCTTATAAAAGTTTTATATATATAAATGCAATATTTTATATATTTCTTTCTGTAATAATCTAAAACTAATTTTATGCACAATTACTTTCATCATAAAGAGTGATTTTAATAAAAATTAAAATAATGCTTATATGAATTTAAATGTTTATTATTATGGGAAGAATTGAAAAGCTTCTTGTGTTTTGAAAAATGAATAAAATGAAGCTGCTAATAATAAATTATTTAAACCTTTCAAATATGAATTATTATAGACATTAATAATAAATTTAAATTGCCTGCATTATATTTATGAAATTTCTGAGTTCAAATTTTAAAAGCTATTTCGCATAAAAGAAAAATACGACTCAAAGTTTGTAAACAAGAACTTTCTTGACATTGATGTATTTGTATAGTCGAGATAACGTAATGTACATGCATGAGTTTTTAAATTTAGCTGGCACAAAGATTATATGGAAGTTCATTGTTCGTAGTAGGCTGTCAGAAAAATAATTCAGGTACAGATAAGATACAATTTGAAGGATTACGGAATAAAACAAACTTTGTAATAAAATACGTTTTTGCTGAAATCTACTAAGAATTATTTCAAAAGTTTTCCTTTAAAAGAATGACATCCTGAATCGTTTTCATTTGAAAAATGTTTTTTACTAGTATTCGTAAAAATGTTCTTATATTAAATATTAAAAATAAAAATTATTATATTAAATATTAATAATTGTAAAAATCATTAATTGAATATTAATAATTGAACACTCAAATTGCAGAAAATTCAGAATAAATGCAGTTTAACTCAGTACGATTTATCGGTTTATTCAGATTCTCAAGCTTTTTTAGAAGTAATGATCAGTTCAATATGTCAGTGAGTTCATTATAAAAATTAATTACATCATTACATAATTATATTACATCATTTTAACTGTAAATTATTATTAGTAGTACTACTACTACGAACTGAAAGTTATTATTTATGAAAATCTTAAATTTGCCTACGGCTTTCTTACATAAAATAAAAAGAATAAAAAGCTTTTATATTTCGTTATAATGTTTTTATTCAAAAATTATCTTATTTCAGACTAACCGTTTCTAACGACCAGCTTGTTCGATTAAAATATTTGCTTTTCTGGTTTATTACACTATTTATATGATTGGTTTTATATAACATTTCATCATGTTTTTTTATAAGTATGGAAAGCATAAATTTCATAGAATCAGTCTTCTACAAATTACTGCCCATATAAATTAAAATGTGCAGTCATGAAAACCAGCCGGAGTAGTCTCCCCCAAACTTTCTCGCATACTGTCATGTCAGAATACGCTTTGCATGGCATTGGCGTAAAATAATTATGAAATATTAACTTTTTTTGTAAATGTACCATTTTTATAGAATCACTAGTATGGTTCCTTGGTGAGTTTTTTGCAATTAATCTGAGGCATTTGGTTAATAGTGTCCGATAATTGAATTTGTGTTTTAGACACATTCTTCTCAACCGATTGAAACAAAGATTTGATACAAAACTGCACTTGAAGTCACAAAATCCCATACCCCATTTCTTATATTTAAGTCATTGCGTCTTTGAGTTATCGCAATTACGTGTTTCTGAAAATACAGACCTACAGACAGTCAACTGGTTGCTGGTTTTGTCTCAATTTGAAGTGTGCCTAGATTATAATTATTTTGTACTGAATCTTATCTATCCAGTTCCCTTGTTTTTGTAGTTCTTGCGTTAATTACATTCGACCAGCTGGATAGACGGGTTTTCTCTGAATAGATTTTACTAAAAACTTGATAGAAATCTGCTAATTTGGTGTAAAGACCATATACCAAATTTCAACTATCTACACCAAGAGTTTTTGAGTTCTTTATCACAGACAGACGGACATTTTCCAAAAATGTTTTTTTCAAACTCAGTAAGGTCTAAAACGTGGAGGATGTTTTGAATTTTTTTAACGATTACTATTCTTTCTCTATACTATGCATATGAGAAAGTAAGAATGGAAATGAAAATTGTGCCTCGGAGTTAAATTCAAAGAAAACCATTCTTTATCTTAATTATAACATTATCAAAAGCATGCGACTGAAAGGTTTAATCGAACAATGAAATGAATTTGAATTTTATCATAGTTATAAAAACAATTATTGTTACAAATTATATATCAAATTAAGTTTTTAAATTTTCTTAAAATTAGAGAAAATAATTGCTCGGAAAAGGAAACTGATATCATTGAAAAGGTAATTTAATTTTTCATTTTCAGATAATGTAATCGAATAGAAATCGATAGTGTAATCGCCGAATCGTGAGATAATACTTTCAGAAAATCTAACTAAAATTATTTGCGTGATTGTTTACTTTTTTAATAAACATTTTAATTAACTTTTGGACTTAGAAATTTAAAAGTGATTTTTCTCTTTAGTTCTGAAGAGCATGCGTGGCAAATTTCATTTAGATAGGACAAAGTCTGCAAATCTGCATAAAATACATAAAAATATACCTTCATCTTTATATATACAATCTAGTCGCCTTTGATAACCAAGTGATTTGCTTAGGATATTGATTGCATTTAAATTTTAATAAATCTTTTGCAATTTAATACTTTCATAACCTTGATTCCGTTAACAAATTATTTTTAAGCTACAAACTGCATTACATAAGCTTTCAATGTTAACCCATTAAAAAGCCATTTTTTTTAAAAATCTGGGTATACTAAAATATTTTTAGGTTTGGGGTTGACTTAAGAAAAGTGATTTATTTAGCATATTAAATAAATCACTTTTGTGTGATATAAGAAATTGAAGCACCTAAATTTCTGTATTATTGAAAACTTTGCCAGAATTTATGCTAACCTACATTGCTTCATACAAAGATCGATGAATTTGGGTGTAAGTATATACTTCGCATGGTGCAAGAAAGGGTTAACATTCGTGCAAAATTTTATGCAGATGTGCACAGATGTAAGATGTTTTATGGTAAGCTATTTCTATAACTAAAAAAAAAATTGAAAGAATCGGATACTGTACTTTATAAAATATAGCAAACAAAGATATATTTGGAATTGAATTATTCAAATTAGTTTTCAATGTCAGTTATAATTTTAAACATTATTTTCTGTTGTTTTCTGTTGTATGTACGTCTCATATGCGAAACTCTTGTTTTAATTTTTGCAATTATTGCTTTTTTTTCTGGAGGAGGGAAAAACATGACATCAAGCACTATGTAGATCAGCTTGTAATTATACATTAACTGATATGTAGATTCTATTATAGGATTATGAAATCATGTAAATTGATTCCTTTTTTATTAGAATGATTCTTAAGATTTTCCTTGTTTGCTGAAAGAAACGATTACAAAATATTAATTTTTGATAAAGAAAATAAAGGATCCTCCAATGCAATAATAATAACAAATAAATCACTTGATTTCTGAATCGATTGCATTAGCTTTAATATTAATTTTAAAACAATTTTCTCTGGTATATAATGTTAAATATTTATTTGATGCGTTTAAATATGTTTTGAATTTCAATAACCATAAATTTCAGCTGATTTAACAATAAACGTTTTTAAACTGCTTCCTGTTTGGAAATTCGTAAAATGGTTTCTATTAACTGAATCTGTTATTTTGCAGACGTTTGCTAGCTGATTTTCCTTTTGATTAAAAGATCTCATTTGTGCCTTTCTACATACTTTTATGATGATAATTTCTCCATTAATGTTTTTTATAAGTCATTAACTTTTTAAGAGTCGTTTTTTAAAGACAGTATGTAATAAACAAGCAATTTTATCACACCACATTACTAGCAAGTTTGTTAGTTTCTTTTAATTTATTTCATTCTGTGTATCTTTTGATTACTTTTTTTTCCTTTGGCATGAAATAAAAATAAATATCCGACTTGTTTTTTTAAGTCCTTCAAAACGTATTCTTAATTTCCGTAAGTGGGCATGGACAATCCAGCCAAAGCTCATTGTTGATTTGAAAACTGAAACGAGAATCTTCTTTGAGTTCAAAGGTTTAGCAGGTGACAAAGAATATGCATAGAATATCACAGAATCATAGACAAAGATATTTGAATATCTTACAAAAAGATATTCAAATGGTGTTAAAAAAATAAAATAGTGTTGCAACTGCAATCATGAAATCAAAAAAATCTGTCAGAAAATCAAAATAAATAAATAAATAAAAATCATAATTATTAGATTTTTTAAAATTTTTTTACGGGGGATATTTAAATTTTGAGACTAGGCAGTTTAAGACTAAATTTAGGAGGATTGGGCTGTATAATCTAGGACTTTTCATTTGATAATTTAACAGCAATGATATCATGAGACAGCCGCTTCATTGATTTATTTTCTTTACTATAAAATTAGATGCAGTCTTCAATTGTGAGAATGTTTTGTCGTTTTGATTCAAATGAGAATTCATATAGAATACTTCAGATTTTATTTATTCTATGTAATTTTTGTATAGCATTATAACAGTTGTGAACAGCTTAATTGTTATTTAAAAGAGGCAAAATAAGATAAATGGATGCACGAATGGCGTACGGGCATACTTATGAAGGGGTTAATTCTTTTCGAAAAATTACTGTGTTAAATTACCATTCTTTATTAAACCATCGACGATATTTCAGATGTTGTAGAAGTTCTGAAGATGATTTTAGGGAACTAATTTTTAAAACTGAATTTAATTAATAAATCAATTTTTAATCTGAACTGATTTATTATAATTAAAAAATAAGACCATTTTGGATATTTTATTTAGTATCGGACCGAATCTGGGATATTTTTCAATTCGAAAAAAATAATCTAAAATTGAAGTCTAGTCAATTTTGTGATAACGAAGTTATTAAATAGAGAATGCATAGCAATAATAAAAAAAAGTTAAGATTCGCAGTTTATTTTACTTCGGAATTAGATTCGTAGAATATCTTCGACAACCAACTATCTTAGTGCGAATCTTGTTGCCTTCAAATGTTTAAGCACTTTGTTTGTTCAGATAGTATTTAGATTACATTCCCAATAGCTTTATGCGATAAAAAACTCTTTTGGTTTGAAAGAATTTCAATGATAACTTGATTCCTTTGAATTCTCATTTGGAACAAGGCCGATGTTTACTGCGCAAAAAGTAGGACAGTTGTAAAAACTCTTTTAACTCATGGTTGTTAAATTCGGGTATCGTTATAAAAAGTATTTGCAATGCTTTTAAGCCTGTACTATATTCTATTCGATAATTCATTTAACATGTTAACTGTTTGTTTAAATCGCTTAATTGTACCGCTCATTTACTAAATCGATTAATTCCATAAAACAGAAAGGAGAGAAAAGTGATATGTGTATTTAATTCTATTTAAAATATAAATTCAAATAAACATTGTAGAATATATTACTGCTGATGTTTTTTGTAATTAACAGATTATAAAATAGTATATCTTGGTATTTATTGTTATTATTATTAAAAATTAGACGTGACTAAGGGGTTAATCGATTTTACGAGTGAATCAAGTATAAAAACAAATTCAATTTTTAAATGTTTTTTTACTGAGAGAAAACTTTATTATCATATTTTTTTTAAAGTTTTATTAAGTATTTCTGCATACAAATGATTATTTTTAGTCTCATCCAGTTAATATAACGGTAAACTTTTCCCTTTTTCTTAAAACATTTGCAACTAAAATTAAAATAAAAATTTGATAATTATGAACTATATTTCTGAGGCAGTTGAAGGAAGCGAGTAATTTTTTTTCACTTACTTATTGTGATGAGATTACATTAACATTTTCACTGAATATGTAAAGTACATGTCAACACACACACGCACGCACACTGTGACACATACTGCGGTGTTGTATGTATGAACTTAGACAGATTGACTTCAGAAATAAATATTTTTTTCTATTATTCAGTGTCTTTATCTATATTGTTTTGAATATAAAAAAATAGGTATATAAGAAGTTTTTCGACACTAAAATCCGAATAAACTTAAAAATTCGGGTTAATCCATTTAACTTGTGAATAGCTTAATCAATTATTATTTTCATGATTATTTTACGAGAAACTCGAAGTATAACTGATAAATATTATTTTGCAGGAAACTGGAACCAAGCTTGCTTTGCGAACAATTTTATTGATAAAATTTTTGCGCTTATAAAAATAGTTACAAAAAAATTGAATTTTTAAAATATGAATTGCTTTTCACGAAGAAAAAATTCCCCCCGAATAATTTAAATGCAGAAAGAGAAGTATGTTCCAAATGGATACACTTGTAACAAGCATAGATGCATTAAGTTTGGTTTTGTAAGTCTTCGGGGAGAAAGAGTGTTTTGGCTTTATTGATTTTAGAATCAAACAAAACCGGCCAATTTAGAAGTAACCAAATGTCCCGATTTTCAGCTCTTTCTTCTTTGCATGAAAATTTCCCAGATTTCTTCATGAATTTGCACGTTTACCCTATTATATACTTAGTACCTGGGAAACCGAGCTTCTCTCGGCAGATTTTTTTTTGTAAGATCGTAAATAAAATCCTATCCTACTGCTCATTTAAAGTATTATAAACGAAATCTAACTGAGTTGCAAGCGCTGGATCGAACATCAAAAAGTTGCATGGGAGTCCGAAGCTCTAACCATTGTTCCATCTCTGATTCATTTATGTTTGTCATGTATAGCCACGTGTCAATATTTAGTTATAAAAAAATGGGTTTAATTTGTATGTGTGTAAAATCGCGTTTTTTCAGTAAAGATACCTATATAAATAAACTTAGAAAACAAAACCTTATCTAAATATAAAATTTGATTGAAATCGCTAGAGCTGTTTCCGAGATACACGAAATAAATTATATGTATAACAATTGTTCGTTTAAAGTTATTGGATAAAGTTAATCAGCCTGCCAGGATAATAATTAAGCCAATGCAAAAAATAATAGCTC
>JAPMOR010031535.1:0-26648 GCA_026543865.1 Argiope aurantia | reverse complement strand
CAATTGTATTTATCATTATTACAATTGAATAAATTTATACGAATTAATGTATGAATGCGAAACCTACAAATATATTGTATGTCAATTGTATTTATATCACTAACATTTTACCATCAACTTTTGTCTCTTGTAAGTTTGTAAAATTTTAAAGCCTTCGCATCTCCAATATTCATTGCATATTTTATACATATATACACTATTTATAATCCCTTTACGAATTGATTAAATTTTTATCAAATAAGTAATATGTTTTACAGATAAAGAACATGTTTAACTAACTAGGAAATTCTTTTTCCATTGATAAATATTAATTGAAATTTAAAACATTTGATGATTATTTTCATATTTAAATCTTGGAATCTTCTCATTTATTTATATAAATAAATGCAATTTTTGTTGCAAAATGAAAAAAACAACAGTGCTCTATAGCTTTAAAATTTAATTAAAAGCGAATTATTCCCTTTTCGTTTATTTCATCTCAAGTTTCAAACGAGAAAAATTTGTTCTAAGGCAATGTAAAATTAAATCTGAATGAAAAGTTCCTGTTTTATAACTGAAATAAAATTTCTTTATTGAAATCTTTGTGAGAAATATTTAATTTTATCGTTTCTCCTTTAAAATGCAAATATGATAAGCGTTTGATACAAAAAATTAATCTATACTTATAATAAAGCTCAATGTGTGCGTGTGCGTGCGTGTGTTGGCCCTCTACAGGCCAGACCGTTTGACCTACAGCTACCAAATTTGGTACATGTATACCTTGGAAGTCGAGAATGTGTACCTGGGATCACTTTATTTGAATTTTTAATTAGAATTTTAATTATTAATTAAAAACTATCTTTCCCGCCAAAAATTCTTTTCTTTTTCCCCACCGCCAAATGAGTAAGGCTTCAGTTTTTTTTTCCCCAACAATAATGAGGCTAGGCTTAAGAATTTTCGGCTGATTATTTCAAACGATTCTGTTTATTTTCTTAGTGTTTGATGCATTTAAAATTAAATATTGTTAGTTAATAGACCTGTTCATGATGAATCTGAGAAAATTTTGTTGACAAATTCTTGAAATATTACATAAATTAAGAAAGATATTCTTTTGTGCCCATAAAGTTTAAACGCTCAGTGACTGTTTTCAGTAATCATATTACAAAAAAAATACTTTGTTTCAGTAAAAAATATTATTATGTGAATTGCAGATTAATCCTTTCCGCTTTAATTTAAAGTATAAATTCTACGGGAGCTAACAGAAAATTAGAGAGATACAGATTACGTTATGACTGAAGGCCTTTATAATATTATGAGTGAATTTTATGACTATCAAAATTTGAAGTTTTAAAATATTTTGATGAAGAAGCTATTAAAGTAGGAATTGCATAAAATACTTAATTATTAAAATTTTAGCGAACATTAAGATTGGCGAATCGGCTGGTCGCCAAAGGCGGCTAGTATTTCTATAATTCTATTTACTGTTCGTTGAAAATGGCAAACTTCTTAGTTTATAATAAAGATTAATTTAGATGAATTAGGACAACTGGTATTTCAAGAGATAATTATTTTAAATCTCTTAGATAGTGAGTTTACCGGCAATGCGGCATTAGAGGATTAAATGGTAAATTTTAAATTTACAACACAAAAGTTCTTTTCTTTTAATTCAATTTGATAAATACCATAACGACATAATATATTGCCAGTTTTAAAGGCAAGAGTGATAAATTACATTGCAACGACTGTCAGTCAGAAGTATGGAAACTCACATGAAATGAATTTATAATTGAAAAACAGGGACTTATTATTTAACAGTAAAAGAGCCAAAACTCGCCAAAAGTAGGATCAAAACGCGCCTACGGGAAGAAAATTAGCATTTGCTTACATTTTTTATACAAAGTTTACAGGGAAAAGAATCGTATTTTCATCAACCAATATTGTGTCAACAAAATTATCACCAATGATTCGCTAACCCTTCATTGTTAATTAACAAGCATCAAAAAACATTTGTGGCTAGTTTCGGTTATTGAATTCATAATACTGCTAGAGCGTTTCATCAGAAATTTTTTAAAAAAAAAGTCATAAGTCTTTAGCTTGGAATTTATTTCCTAACGCCGTTTTAAGTATTAGAACAGAATACGGTTTAAGAAGAAAAAGTAAAAATTTTAAAAACAATTTTTTAGCCGATTTATAAGAAAAAAACTTTTTTTTAAAAATAAATGACAGACTTTTTCCAGTTGGATATTTCCAAGAAATTTTAAATTGGCCAGCAGTTTTAATAAAATTATTGGTTATATTTATGTTTAATTAGATTATTTAGATATAGCTTGATATTTATAATATAATGATATTATCAAATATTAAAGATACGTTACTTTTATTGCTTTGCAAAATGCTTCGTTTAATGTGTACATGAAACTTTTTAATGAAAATCAGTCCCTTGACACCATAGAGTTAAAAATGTAAATGTGAGGTCTTATAAATTTTATGGTATTGTAATCTTACTTAACTTTACTTGTAACAACACAGATATCAAACAACATCCTTCTTTAGCTTCCAACAATGTGAAAAAAAAGTACACGTTCAGATAGTAGATGAAACAACGGAAACTATTTAAGCTTCAGGGCAACAATATAATTTACAGGATGTGGTAAAAGAAAACTTGAACAAAGTTTTCGCATCATAGAATAGAAGTTAACTCATTTCTTTTTAATACGTGTTCATTTCTTTTTGTCTACCACTTCTATCATAAAATATTTTATAATGCATCTTTTATTTTACGGACTGTTTTTTTGAGGGGGAGGGGCGTTTTTACAATGTTAAGGAAAAGATCTGCTATTTTAAAGTTTTTTAAACAAAGAAAACGATAATGTAAAATCGTTCGTTTGCTTAATGTGTCTCGGCAAATGGGGTCTATTGCAATCTGCAGTTTCAACAATCTTGGCGATGATAATCGACATCCAGGAAAGTGGACAAGAATGTGCAGTGAACACTTCCAATAATCGTAAGGTCATCAAAATCATAAGGTGGTAGGTCATAAAGAATCAGAGGGCTAACATGAGAAAAATCACTCGTGTAATGGGAATAAGAGACCGATTAGCACGGTGAATGGCTAAAACAGAGCTTGAACTGAAGAGCCTTACAATTTCCAAAAGGTTCAGCTTCTCACTGAAGGAAACAAACTTGTGCGGATACAAAGACGCCGAAAACTTTTGAGACAAGCCGCAAGTCAGAGCTGGGAGAGATTCCTTTTCACTAATGAGAAACTATTTAACTTTCAATGAGCTCATAACTCCTTAAATGATAGGATCTGATCTGTAGACGCACTAATTGTCTTTCAGTAATTGTTGAACATCGCCAACATCTAAAGTAGTTCATGGTCTGAGGCGTAGTTTGCGCAAACGGCAAAACTCTTCTGGTTTTTGTGGATTAGGGCGTTAAAATAAATCAAAATGGGTACCAGTGGGTCATTCTAGAAGCTATTGTACTTCCGTGGACCAAAGAACACTTTGGCAATGTAAAGTGGACTTTTCAACAAAACTCTGCCCCCAACTCACAAGGTCAAAAAGACACAAGAGTGGTACAAGACGCGTTTTCCGGACGCGATATCATCTGGAGAGTTGGCACAATACTCGCCGAATCTCAATTCCATGGATTACAGTGTATGGTTCATTTTAGGGTTTAGGGCTTAACACAACGCAAAAGTTTGGACTATCTAAAAAAATCACTTCGTCGGGAATGGGATAGATAAAAAGTAGAAGACTTGGGGTCCATTGCTGAAAATTTCAGTAATAGTTTGAGCCTCACAGAGGTATTTGCATCCTCACACAAGGCGACCACTTTGAAACCAATTAAGTTTATTTATTAGTAAACGTCTACTCTTATTATTATTTATTATATTTTTTAATTAATTTATTTTTATTTAAGTTATATTAAAAATTGTTTGTTCGGGTTTATTTACCGCAACCTGTATTATCGGAAAATAGGGGAAGAATATTAAAAAAAAAAAGCTAAAATTCAGCAAAAAAAATCATATAACTATTAAATTTATATCATTACAAAGATAACGTTTTAAAATTTTCAAACGATGTAATTTTTATTTTTGGACGATAAAAGCTTCGAAAGTTATAGTTTAAAATCACCCACATTCAGATCAATTTTTAGTTAATTAAAATTTCAAATAATGCCATCAGAGGGGCAGATTTGAAATTACTCATCTTACAAGGTATATATTTATGCCACATTTGATAGTTGTAGGGCAAATGGTTGGCCTCTAGAGCATTAATATACACATACAATCACAGACAGACAGGTAAACATGCACTTTTTTTATTTATAAAGATTTGCCAAATTTCCATCAGTAGATTGCATTGTTGCCCAGAAATTATTATCGTTTTCATTGTTTCACCAAATATTTAATATCGCACGATTCTTTTCTATTATTCAAAGCTAAAAAAAGAAGATTCTGTTGAATAGCTTGGATGTTTACAAAATGAATTAAAAAAATGGAACTGCGAAATTTAGATGAGAAATGAAACGAGATTTACATTTATAAAAGCACTAAAATATCATGGAATTGATTTTTATTGGACAGATTCAGATGTACAGTAAACAGAACAAAATCAAGGCGATTAAAAAACACGGCTTTACTGTATTATAGTATAATGGAATCATGGTCATGAAGTTATTGTTAAATGATTTATTTGAAATTAAATGTAACCAGTATTCCCGGGGAACCAACTGGTCGTCAGAAGCGGCTAGTATTTAGTAAAATATCCATAAAATATTCATAATGTACCATATATCTGGATATATAAAACAATTAAAGGAGATTTAAAACTTGTGGCGGAATGAAGATCATTATGATCCGTGAAATGGAAGACAAAGGATGTAAGTTTTCAGGAACATTTCTTTAATGATCACATTTCACACACACATACAAAAAAAAAAGACTAGACAAGACATTAACGCGGACACACCTTAAAAAAAATCTCATATCATTATTATTTACAATCGCAATGCACTATGGGATGTGTACCTAACCAGTGATCGCCACCTATTATCCAAAAGAGAAGTTAGAGTAATGCAACTGCTACAACTATTTGAAACATCGCAGCATGACAATGCTTAGGCTTGATTCATCCATCTTTAGTAAATAAAATACTGAACAGTTTTGTTATAAAATCAACATAAAAGTATTTTAAAATTTATTTAAATTGAATTAAAACTTTTATGGTAATAAAACTGATACAATTAAAAGAGCTATGTTCTGGACTTTAAATGGACTTAAAATATTTTTTGTGAAAAGTATATTTCGAAATTACAAATTGAAGTCAAAATATAACACTTCGAACTAATTTTCAGTTTAAAAAAATCGCATCAAAAGATGTAAAATAATTTAATAGTATGTTTTTACCACTCAAGAAATAACTACATATCAACTTTGGCGGCTTTAGATATAATATTTTGAAGGATTTTATTGTTGCTTATTGCAGTTTGCATAAAGTGTGACAACCTATAAGCATAATCATATTAAAAGATATACGATATTTGCCATTTCAAGATAGTACATACACTGTTATGGCCATTAAATGAGCGATACAAGAAGTTATCCTAATATAATAAGGAAATAAAATTTCTGTATCGGTTAAAAATAACAAGTAATGCTTATTACACATTTTTTTTTCTGATTACGAGTTTCTGTTCCGTGCAAGTACTGTTGACACTTTCAAATCCTGTCATGTGTAATTAAATGAAGCAGCTGTAACTGTACCCAATTAAAAAATGTCTGGTGTACGCAACAAGAAAACTAAAGAGTTTAGATTTCACGTTCTAATTTGTTGCTAAATTGAATACAAACCATCAGGGTTTAAAAAATTATACTCATATGTTTCTGACAGTCTAAAGTAACTTTAGAGACATTATCGACTTTTTGTCAGGATGTTTCCGTCTTAATTAATTTCAAAAAGTGTAGAAAAATCAAAGTACTTTTGGGCAATAATGATAAAAGATGTGAATTTACAAAACGAGCAACATGGCATGTTTTATATTTTCGAAGCATAATTTTATTTAACGATATTTGAGATGCTAAAATTTTCATTAGCATTAAACAATTCCTTTGCAATAACCATTTTATGAACATAATTTAACTAACATAATTGTAAAACAATTCGTTATGGTTTTTAACAAAGATTTTATCAATCAGTGTGATAAAAAATAAAATTTAAAAATAATTTTCTATATTTTAGTTTATTATTAAAACATTCTGAAATATTGAAATAAATTTCCTTCAATTAAGAAATATTGGAATCTTGAAATAAATTTTAGGCCGATAGAAGGCAATGTGATCTTTAACTGTATTATCTTAAATTCATTTAATAATGGTTCGTTACTTTAATAATTCTTTTTTCATTTTAATAAAATATGCGAGTTTTAGATAAAATTCAATCAATATTTACATTTATTAGATTTACATTATAGAGTTCATGGGAAATTGCTACTCCTAATTCACAAAATTTCAGCTTAACGCCAAAGTGCGGATTTACTTTTAAGGGAGAGTAATACAGTGCAGATATACTTTTTTAGAAAATTGTTTTTTTTAATAAATTAAAGTAAAAAAGAACTGCTATCATTTCACACTAATAAACATTGAAAATTGGTCAGGGAAAAATCATTATTAAACTTGTTATAACAAAATTCTCTTAGTTTAGGGGAATTCCTCCAATTGCCCTTAAACTAATTAAATTTAATATAAAGAAGAAGAACTGGACTTTTACAGGTATTTGCGCACATTCCTTAGGTTTTCATTCTTTATCTGTATCACAATGATATGGAAATCTTTTGAATTTAATTATTCCCCGCAGACGATTTTTCGATCAAAAATGGTTAAAATGTTTTTGAAACTCAAAATTATATTTCTTAATTAATTGGTTATTTTATTTTTAAAAGCTATTAATTGGATCAAAATTATTTAAGGAAGAATAGAGGAAACTTTAAGGAGACAGTAGACTTTGAAATGAGCAAAACTGGACGAAAACGTGCAATTTTATTTTTATTGCTTCGTTACCAAAATATATGTTTATATTCAACTAAAATAGTGTTATAAAATGTATCGTTCGATAAAATAAATATTTTAAGCATTAAGAGGAATAAAGTTCATCTTAGTGACTTCTCCCAAAATGATATTTTAATTATATTTAAATATCTTTGAAATGTTCTAAGTGTCTTAATTTTTGTAGAAATTAAATTGAATTGATAATAAAGATTTTGGTCAAACATTAAAAAAAATTGGATCATGCATTTTATGTTTCGAGTTTTTTTAGATAATTGTAAATTTTAGTTCAGGAAAAACATAAAATTCCTGTAAAAATTCAGTAAGTATGCATAAAAATATTTCTAAAAAATTAGCATTTAATGGGAATTACAAAATTATACGTAGCTTAGTTCAAAATAAATTTGCATTAGGTAATACAGTAAAAGAATAACAAAAAAATTAAAAATTAAGTCACCTGGAATATTTTGAAATTTTTAAAAATTATGTATATTTTTAATTTTTAAAAAATAATATATTTAATTTTAAAATGTTTTTTTAAGAAATTTCACGTATTTACATTTCAATACATATGCATAAAAAAATTCATAACCCTGACTGAATAATTCCCAAAAGTTTCTAATGGAATCCACTGTACCTTAATACTTTTTTAATGTTAAATCTAAATTTTATGCAAAATATTTACACTTTTTACACCAATAAATATTTATGTTCTGAAAGAAAGAAAAATAAAATACAAATGATAATTCTGTAATCAATCTGGATGTATTCTGGAATTAGTTTAAAGTGAAAGAATAACTAAGAATTAGTTGTAATAACAGAAAAAAATAATTGCCGAATGATTGAAAATTTTAAGAATCTCTGGCATAATATTTTATGAAGTACGTGCATTAGCTTCTTAATGGACTAAATTAGTATGGAATAAAAGTTATTGCTTTCCGAAAAGAAAAAAATATTTTATTCCATTTGCAATTAATCCTTCTTGATTAAATGGGATTTTATTTTCAATTAAAATCTACTAGAAACGATGATTTATTTGATCAGTTTGAGAAAAATATTTTAAAAATAAGATCCTTAGATTTTCCTTTAAAATTATCTTAGAAAAGAGAAGTTAAAAGAACGCTTAAAATGGATATACTGACATATTACCATTATGATTTAAAAGAAAATATACAGTATTCTTTTTAATTTAAACTTAGTTAATTATTGAACTATTATGCTCAAAAATAATAAAGAAACGCTAAAAAATTGAATCTTTTGTTCTAGGAAATTAAATTTTATTTAAAATTTAATTAATGAATCAAAAACAATTAGAGAATAAAAGTTTTTTAATTAACTGCATTATATTTAAGGTCCAGTTTTGAAAAAAAAAGTAGATTACTTAATTCAATTTCTAATGTTATGATGACAATTGAAACATAAATGTTAACTTTTTCAAGATACTCGAAATTTTAAGCAGTGGAATTAAATTATTATAATGCAGTAATCTAAATTTTATGAGAAATGAAAATAATTCAATCTTTAATTAAATTAAATATTAAGGTTACAGTTTTTTTACTTTAAAAAGTTGTTTTTTTTCTTATTTAAATGTACTAGACTTATTTAGAAAGAACTTGAAGAGTTTTATCTAAAAGAAACTTGTGATTCTACTGAATAATAATGCAACATTAACAAGGTTAACGAAATAGAATAACATATTGATAACTCATTTAAATAAATAATTTAAAAAATCACCTCTTAAAGTTTGATGAATTTTGTTCGGTGCTTTTATAAATTGTTTTCTTTGATTTGCCAATTTTTTCCATATATATTAGATTATAATTATAGCAGATGTCTTATAACTGTATTTGATTAAAATATAGTACTTTTAATAATTTTATAAATTCTAATTTTCAGAAATATAAAACATTCCTAACATTCAATTTTTAATTTATTATTATTATTACATAAAAATACATTTGAAACAAAACTTGATATAATTTTGAAATTCCATTTAAGTGCAAAGTTTCTGGAAATAAATTTAAGCACAAATTGAATGTTCTATTTCACATTTTTCTATGAATAATTTTATTATATCACATTTTTTTTTCAAATATTGAGGTGGCAGACATACCATCTTTGTCTACAGGATCTTCATCTCTTCTGCAAGTAGCAGGGAAAAGATGGATATTTTCGAAAGGATTCGTTTATCCATACATAGCCATTATAGATATCTTTACCTTAATTGAAGCCTAAAGCTTTGCATATCCTTTTTATATTAACCAAAGCCAAGACAAAAAAAAAACATTTCGGCAGTTGATCGCCAAATAATAATATTTTCTTACTGATGGAATTGGTTCCAAAACAAAATAAAGCCAACTTTTCAGCTTGGCGATGACTAGAATTCTATAAATAAAAAATACCTAGGAATAACGAGAATTCAGAGCTATTGCTGAAACTTGTTATGCGAACGTTTTGTCATAAAGTTTTACCATACAAAGGATTTTCATGCGTAGGTAACTGGTCTATATCTTCTGCTACTACTTCGGGTATTCTTTTTTTTTTTTTAAATCTGAGTGGAATTTTTTATCATTTATTCCTATGCGCTTTTGTGTTGTTTTTGTTCTTTCTACTTTCTCTAACAGTTTCTGCACTGAATTATGAATTGCCCTTGATATTGAAAATGTGGTGAATGAAAGCGATACTATAAAAAATTTCTTACAATCGTGTAAATACTTTTCAAAATAATTAAGACATAGCAGAGGTCTAAAAGAATTCATTTATGATTTATTAAATCTAACCTATTAAACCTAAATTTTTTATTATAGGTTTAATTTAATTTTTATTTATATTTATTTACTAAAGTTTATCAGTTATTGCAGTTATTATTTATTTTCTGTTTATATATCAGTTTTTTTGTTACCGTTTTATTAAATTTGTAAATGAAAAACATTAACTAAATATTAGATACTTTTATTTATACATCAGTTTTTTGTGATGTTTCATTTAGTTTGTAAATGAATAATATTAACTAAATGTTAGTATTTTCTTTATCATCAGCTGCTACAGCATACAATATTTAGCACACAAAAAATTACGTTTTTGTATTCTGAAGCATTTATTTTCTTTCACCTGTGATACCTTCAATAAAATATTTTTACGTTATTAAAAGTCTTATCTAATAAGTTAACTATAAAATTAATTATTTTAAGAATCATTAAAAAATTCTTTACTGGATTTAATTTCATTTGAAAGTAATTAAACAGTAACATTAATGTCGAAAAAGGCGAGTTAAATTAAAATGAGAGTTTCAGAAAACTGACGAAAGTGTCAGAGAAAAAAGTGAAAGGTATGTTACAGTTATATTTTTGAAAATTATGTTACAGCAGCATGAACATGTAAATGCTTCTATAAACACTGATAATAATTAATTTTAATAATCATTGGAAAGAATTCATTTTAATAAAATACCGAAGAATTCTTATTCAAAAACAATTTTTTTAAATCCAATTTTGAATTAAATTTCATCACTAAAAATACCAAGGAAAATCAAGTCTCTAATCCGAACATTGCAGCTTAATAATTATTGCATAAACCATATCATTCTCTACATAAAGATTGCAATTTACAGAAAGTCTGTCAGGCTGTAAATATTATACAGTTAGTAAAATTGAAAGTGAAAATTCTGCGTTGGAATTAAATTTTAAAGGAAATAATTTTTATCACAAGTTATAACGTTGAGAAAAGTAAATAAGTAGGTAATACTTTAGTTGAAATATTCATTACAATCAAAACCTATTATAAATTTTACAATGCAATGTTACAAATTATACATAAAATTAAATTTGAAAAATTATTAAAATCCAGAAAAAAAAAACTATTGAATAAAATTGATATAATTTAAAAGCTTATTTTTTTTTAAAAAAAATTATAAGATAATTTAACGATGTTTCTTCAGATCTGCTTTACTCTGAATTTATTGAGAAAAAGATTTAAATTTGAATATTTTTTTTTAACATTTAAGGGCAGAATTAAAATTTTAGAAAATCCTTTTATTGTTACCTACTCTCCAAAAATTAACTACGTGTCAAAATTCGTAGCTCTTAATTTTAAAGGTCTTTCCTGCATAACTTAGCATTCTGTTGGTTATAAATTTTGGGAAAATTACTGGAGATTACCAATTTAAAAATATTATTATGTTAATATCGCAATAAATCTTGTTTAAAGTTACAATGGATTTTGTTTCGATTTATATTATTAACTTGTTTAATACAAATTTACTAAGTTAAAAAGAAGTTATATAATTAAACATGATATCTTAAAGAGAAGAAGACATATCGCAATTTTCAGTGCTTCTTATATTTGATTAATCACAAAATGGCATTTGTTAAAAATTAATATCTTTTTTTTACTTTTGTACATAGTTTACATTTTGCAAAATAGTAATTCTCATTTCTGTAACTTCAGATATAAATTTGCGAATACTCATATTGTTACGTTGGTAATGAATACTCATATCCTTAATAGGTAATGCTGACATGTGCTTTTTTTATTTACTCCATCTGCAGTCGTATAAAAGGAAAAAATTATGATATTTTTCCCGCAGTTCACATATTAATTCGCTGCAGTTCACAAAGAAATAAAATAATTTTTCTTAAATCAATTAAGATTAATTTTTCAAAAAAAATATTATAAATCGGTTTAGTTTGGTTTAGTTATATTAACATCCCATTTTAAAGCAACACTGGGATTATTTTGGGACGGACCTCTTAATTTCTAACTGATGCCAGATGACGAGGACGACACCTGACATCACACCCTTCTCTCCAAACTTCCGCATCACATCAACAGGAGGAAGTTTGACCCCGATGCATTTAACGTGCACCAAACCCACTTACACGATAGTTCTTTGTTTGGGTCTTGCACCAGAAACCCTCCGGTTCTGAATCCAAGACCTTACCACCAGGCTACCGTGGTCATAAAAGTACTCTAAAAGTGATATTCCAAAGCTTCCTGTACAACATCATTCATACAAATGTCTTTGAAACAAGTCAAACTTAATGTTAACTTGCATTTGATCCATTTTTTTGTGAGATATAACTTTTAAGTGACTTGGAAACATTCAATATTCTGCATTCACTTTGTATTTTAAAAGCATAATAAGAATTTAAGGAAGTAAGAATGTTTCCAAGCAATCTCCAAAAAGTAATGAAACTTTATTTCCGAAAACAGAAACGTATTCAGAATAGAGTTATCCTGTTTTTTCTTTTTTCTTTCATTTAGCGGTTACGCCCCAGTCAAACACTTTAGAAACGAAATCTGAAATTGCTTCCTAAAGTCGTTTGTGAATTCAAACACTTTAAGATTTTGACATGAAAAATAAGCCATTTACTAAAACATATCCAATATGCCGTAGTGCAGTTAAATTGAATGGAACTGAGAAGTTAGGAAATGATCCATAAACTGAGCATAAAAAAGTACTTCACATTCTCAAATGTAAAGTACAATAATTTCCTTTTAGAAAGTTGCATTTGCTTTAGAGATATGTAGAAAGCTTTATGAGGTGTTTGCAGCTTACTTTTAATTTAATGTCATTTCTTATACTTTTTTACTCAGTTTGTTTAAAGGCTGTAAAGAGAATTTTACATTCGATTTTTTATTTACTTACTGATGTTCAAGAGTTCCGGATTTTATGTTAATGATAACAACAGAATATTCAATTATTTACATAACTAAAATATTAATCAATCATTTCTTCTTGACAAAAGCTTTATTCTATATCAAAAGAGCTATTAGGTAATTTCTTTTAATTTGACATTAAATTCCGTGATATATATGATAATGAATTTGGAATATATTGGTGACAAAAAAATAAAAAAAGGAAACATTAAAAATAATTAAGATTTTTAGAAACATTCTTAATACATTGAATTATAAAATAGGATTTTTTAATTAAAAACAAGGTAAAGCAAAAAAGTAATAAACTGAGGAAAAACAGAAAAAGCAGTGTTGTGGAAAAAGTTTATCACAATGAACTATCACAAGAATACATTAAACATTTTATTATGATTGTCATTAACTAATTATAATAAAGTTAAAATTTTTCCATTTTTCTTCCTGTGATTTAACTATGACGCCCATATTTATAATAAAAAATAATTTTCTATATTTTATTTCACTAATAAAAGCGTGTATTTCAAAATGAGTTTATTTCTATTCTAGCCTACTGTACAGGCTTATTCCTTCAATTGTATTTGACCAGGGTTTGACGGTTTTTCAAACCCGGTTTTAAAAAAAACGGTTCACATTTGAAAACCGGTTTTTAGATTAAGAAACCCGGTTTTCCTAAACGCCTGAATATTCCTCTTCTTCTTCTTCTTCAAAAAAAAAAAAAAAAAAAATCTGAATTTTATCGGTTGGGGCCGATTCGTGTACCATCTGAAAGCTTAGAGCGACGAGATGTCAATTGATTTAGAAATGAAGGTATGTATATTTGAATTTCTGTTAAATGAATTAAATAATTTTAACACTGAAATAAGTTTAAAATTATTATATGCTTTAGAAGAACGAATTCAAGAAAGAAGGCATGTAGAATTAGCAACTCTTTTGCTGTATTTTCAAAATTCACAAGACATTTCTAGTTCAGTGAAGAACCTTGTATACTTTCTTTAGTTTTGAAAACTAAAATTATTAAGTTATCTGGAAAGATATTGCCTGGAATATTTCCAAATTCTTCTGTGGAAACCAATTCTGATAAAGAGCAAATCGAACAAACTACTCGTTAGAGTTAAGTTTATTATTTTTTTTTAAAGAAGCCATGGGAAAAATCAATTCATAAGTTTCTTGAAGACCCTGAGGGAAAACTTACAAATCCAAAGACACTAAAAGCTGAATTTTCATTATTTGAGACAACGAATAAAAGAACAATAAACTTAGATTTTTTTATTTGATGTCATGAAACCAAGTTCAGTAGCTAGTGAACGAGTATTTTCAATTTCAGGCAATATTGTGTTCAAAATAAGAACAATACTTAACCACAGTCCAGTAGATATTTTATGTTTTTTTTAAATCCTATTTTCTTGTATGAAATTAAAATGAGTGAAAATAATAAAAATATTATTCAAAATTTTGTTGTTGTTTTCATTATCTTGTGTAAGTAATATGTATATGTAATCCTTGTTTTTTTATATATATATTTTGACTTTGATATCGATTTTTTTTGTTATTTTATATAAATTAAATAAAGTATTTTCCCCTATTTTATATTTTGACAAAAATTGGAAAACCGGTTAAAACCTGTTTTTTGGAGATATTGAATTAGAAAACCGATTTTTCAAAAATTTAGTTTTTGTATAAACCCTAGTATTGACTGTAGTTGAGACTGGGTCCTTCAACTGCAAGTAAGGTAAAAACATGAACCTGTCATTATTATAAAAATTCCATACATGAAGAAAGAAATTTAGATTTATAAAATCAGAATATGAATGAAAAAAGGATAATAAAATGAAAAAAAAATCCTGATACTTTGCAAAGTGTAATTTGAGATGGCAAAAAAGGAAATTTAAGAAAGCGAGAACTTAGCCCCAGACCTACCGAAAGCATCACTGGGACAATTTGGGAAATTACAAGAAAGTTTTAAATTACTCATAGTTTCATTTCTTTTTAATGAATCTTAGCTATATTTTATCATTTCGTGTTTCAGGTATGTTTCAAAAAAGATGAACTCTTTCTCTAGGAAATTGTCATTTATCTGGAAATGCGTGTCGCCTGGTTGGACTCTCAGAATTTTTTTCGTTATTACTTCAAATCAGAATTCGATTCTTCTTACTTGCTGCAAATTTACATTTTGGTTTTGCTTTAAATAAATGTTTCTCTATTGGCATATAATGCATATAATATTCACTTCTGAGCATGAAGGATGCAATTTTTTTATTACTGTGTCAGAATGCTCTTCGTATTGTTACAAGCCTGCAATTCGGCTTCCCAGCATAGTTTGTTCCATCATCAGAAAGACTGTTTTAAAGTCATCAGTATTGGACGGAGTCCGGGTCACGCGTCGGAGGTCTCAGAGCTTGGCAACAAACTTGGCGACTTGGTGACGACTTTGGCGCCAAAATAGATTATACCCGAAACATCGAGAATTTTCCCGATCCGTCCAGTAGGAAGCGAGATACGCCTCCAACGTTCCTGATTGGATGACAGGCTTCTAGCCCCGCCTCCTGAGACCTATAAAATGGTTTGCAGCTGCCAGACAGAGTAATCAGAGTAATCGTAGTCGGAATCGACGGTGAAGAACTGGTCTTCCAGGGATTAGCAGAGCAGCGACGGAGTCAAGCTAGTACTGAACTAAGCTGTGCGCTACTGTCTGCAGTAGATTCTTGTTGTATGCTGCACGTCTCGGCTGAAGATAATCGTCTTCTATGTTGTATATAGTTGTCGTTTTTGTTCTGTCCTCGTGTAAATAAACGTCATTGTTTCTTTTTCTACTGCCGTCTGCTGATTGAGCGTTCTCCACACCATATAACTTCCACTATCCAAACGAACCCATGGAAAATTCGTAGCAGTATTAAATCTTTCTGTAATGAATTAAATCCCATAATAAATTAAATTAATTCTATAATAAAATACTAACTTCCACGCAATAAATAAAAATTAGAACTTTCTTGTTGAAGACAATAAATATCCATGTAATTTAGAATTTTTACAATGTAAGCTTATCACATTTAATAACTTTTGTATCTTTGAAATACTCGAACTCTCGAACTGATCGTTGAACATTTTCTCAAAACAGACAAATTTTTATCCTTACACATATTTTGAAATTTAAATATTAGAAAGAATCTAAAGGAGAAATTTTGTCATTATTTTCAAGGAAATAGTATCTAACGAATGGAATTTCTATTCTCTCTTTCAGAAAATATAGCATAATTATCTTTAATTATTACATTTCTCAATAAATCTTCGATCCGTGAAAAATGAAGAGACATTAAAGCATTACTCAATCATCGGGTTATAATTACAGTTACCTATCGCGCTGTTTTCATTACTTGAAGGAATGTTCCGTTGCCATTCTAGTTAACTAATCTTCTACTGCCAGATATTCCTTTCCCAAACTTATCAGCAGCAGTAATTACAAGAAGACCGAAGAAAATGACTAAGCCTTTGTTAACGAGTTCACAGAAGTGGAAATTCATTGCATTGCAACTTTGCCTAAACGAATAATATGCCAAACTAGTGTTTAATAAATAATTCAGTGCAAAGCCTGTGTTGTGAAAACTTTTCGAATGCAAATAGATCAAATTAGTGAATTATCTGGAAGAAATTTTGAATTTAAAGATCTCAAAAATTGCATGGCTACGAAGAACAATTCCCAAAGCAAAAAAATACATAAATAAAATAAATAATAAAATTAAAATATAATAAAAATAAAACAGGAATAATTTAATATATTATATAGACATTCTCTTTTAAATTAATTACTCGCAAGCTTTTAAGAAGCATTAAAAAAATTCAAGCATTATTATTTGCTAAATGATATAGTTAGACCTGAAAAATGTTTGCAAACGATATTTAAAATTTACAAATAAAGTAAAAAAATATTTAGATTTCTACAAACGATATTTAAAAATTTCATTTCCTCATAAACATTTGATGTGGAAATTAAACATGATGAGAATTTAAAATTTGGAATTTGTTATGATATGAAAAATAAATAGTCCATCGCATCATAACAGAGTAAAACATGTGGCTTTACTTTTGTCATATGACCTTATAGCTACTTGCAGAAATTTCATCTCAAAAACTAATTTTACTGCTTGTGCGATTTCGATTTTTTAAAAAAAACTTCACATAACTTTATTTATAATTTATCATATTCTAATTATATTCCTTTTATTTTCTACACATTCTTATCATTCTAATTGCTTATGAAAATTTTACCTTAATGATGTTTTTCTTATTAAATATTTAATTTATCATCAAAAGAATTTATATTTTTGTCTAAAAAAATCGCATTTGCAGAACTTAACCCATAAAATACTGTATAAATTTTACTGCTATACAGCAAACTTTTATACGTTGCTGCAGTGCTTTCTTGTGATCTTTTTAACTTATTGTAACCACAATATAAGCTGAATGTCGTGGGACCTTTTCCGTGATATTCCTTGTATCCCCCCCTCCAAAAAAAAACAAACAAAAAAAGAACACGCTATCTAAATAAATGCAAAGGTGAAACATTTAAAATTCCTTTCAACTGAGCTTTCAGAATAAGTTTAGGGTTAATAGACACATTAAATAGCACTTCTTAAAATGCTGTGTTCTTTAAACCATATATTATCACTCACTATGGAATATGTTTACATATTCAGTCGTTCTTCCAAGGGAAGAACAGAGATTCAAATACAAATACAAATTACACTTTTAAACTTCAACAAATAAATGAGAAAAATAATTGCTCTTTCTCACTTAAAAAGAATGATTGAAGTTGTAACATATTCCTCAGTAAAGGGTTATATATGGTTGAATTAGCTCAGTATTTTAAGAAGAGCTACTTAATGTGTCTATTAAACCTAAACTTATTCTGAAAACTGAATAGAATTTATTTAAAATGCTTCGCATTAACATCTGCTTAGACAGCATGTAATTCTCTCGTAAAGTTTTAATTCTCAGGGCCAGACTTAAAATGCTGCTGTTCATGATTAATACTTTTTGAAATCAGAGAATCAACAATTGTTCCTGGTTTTCACAGTATAACCGGTAAACACATTGAATGTTATATTTAAAATATGTACTATTTGAAGCAATTCTTTCTACAGTAAATTTCTCATATTTTGTTGAAATTTAAAACATTGATTTGTATTTAAGCTTTCTTGTCATTTGATGAAAGTTCTTGCCCAGTGGTTCTTTTATTTTCCTCTCTTTCTCAATAGCATACAGTATTTCCTCAATAGCATACAGTATTTCTGGCTTATTACAAATTATTTAAATTTCGTTTTCATTTCGATTAATATCATACAATTTTCATAAGAGTTTGAAATTTTTTAATATAAGCTTTAATTGATATCAAGTTCTATTTATTTATTATTAAAATAAATCTATATTACGTTTATTTTGAATGTAAGTATTTGGTTCTATATTAGATAATAATTTTGATGACACCTTTTGGTAGTAACGTATTTCCATGAACAATGCTTTTCGTAGTTATTATATTGTTTCTGAAAACATCAAATCAATATTATTTTGTCTTGTCTTTACAATAAAAATTATAATTTTTTTTTTGCAATTTATACCACATCATATTCTGAATCAACAGCTCATTATGCAATCGTCTAGAACAATTCTTTAACTGACTGGAAAAAGGTTTATATTTTGATAGATATTTATTCAGTAATTTCATCCTAATTCTTACAAAAGAATTTTAACAAAGCATTTTAATTAATTCTTTAACTCTAATTTTTAAATATTATTTTTCCGTTCAATTAATCATTTTCTGTTAAAATTTGTATAATTTGTCTTCGTTCGAGTAAGAGAAATCTAAATTATATTAATGTTTGGGAAAATATATAATTATTTTTCTGTTCAATTCATTATTTTGTTAAAATTTGTATAATTCCTCTTTGTTCGAGTGAGAGCAATCTAAATTATAGTAATGTTTTTGAAAATATATAATATTTGAAATGATATACTTGACATTGTTCGGAATAAAAATATTTTATTCCTTATTAATATACAATTTCCTTAAATGTCACTAACAAACCATTGTTAACCTTTTTATCATGTATTACTATGTATGAAAAAATTCTGAAGAGTTGATAATTAACAAAATTTTCGATATCACATATTAATTCAGCTTCTGACGGCTAAGTTCTGTGAATATCATATGAGAAAAAAGTAAAAAATATTTTTAAGGAATTCCAACAGGCATGCTTATAAAAACATTAAGTAATACTTATTATCATAAAAATGTTTTTATATTAAATAATAATATTTTAACAGAACATAAAAATATTACATAAAGTAATTATATGAGATAATAAATATACAAAATTCTTTTTGTGCCAACAACTTTATATTTCTTGTTTAAATAAGGATATATTTTGTACCAAACCACTGTTTCATTTTGTTACTTCAGAAAAATACACTATTCTAACCATACAATTAATTAATCATAAAATGAATCCGGCCTGAAGACTTTCTCAAGGATCACTCTCAGGCAAGGATTCACACCAGGGATTTTTTCTGTGAGGGGTCTGACTTTCATCCAAAAAACTGACCAATCGTGACCCGAAAATCCAGGAAATTGAGGTTTTGGAGATAAAATTAGAATCACAAGACAAAAGATAATTATACAAAAACAAGTAAAATTATTTCAGAAAATCAACCCAAATAAGAACACAGCAAATCAAGCAACAAAATAGCATGAAAATAGAATCAAATTCATTTAAACAAGAAAGAAAAACACTTACAAATTGAAAGTACAAATCCCAAAGACGGTCTGAGGTAGAAACGCTTGTCAGTGTAATTGCACTTCGTTAAATTAAACTAGATTTAATTTTTCCGCGTTTAAAGCTATATACGCCTACCACATTTCGTCACAATGCATCGTCATCATAATTGAAGCGCCATCTGTTGAGTTAAATCTCAAAGCGAACAAACCGGAGGAAGTCAGAAATTAGACAAACCCTCTCTTATCAAAATTTCTATAGTGCAAAAGTTTTTGGAAAATTCATTATTAGTTACATTTTTAATGAGATTGTTTGTTGCTAAAATATAAGAAATTTTATTATTGCAAATTTTTTTAAATCCTGTTAAATGGAGAAAATATCAAATTTTTGAAATTTTTAGAGTTTAAATTAGAATGGTAATTACTAAGTTTAATTACTTTAAAGTTAAATTCATCCCTTTTATCGTAAATATCTATGAAAGTTTTCCCATTAGAAATTTCTATATTTAAATCTAAATAGTTAGCTTTAAATTGATTTTCGTTTGTTTGAGTTAAAACTAAATCTTTTGGGTAACAATTAATAACATCATTAGGATTATCCAAATTTAACAAAATTAAGTCATTAATATATCTTCAGCCTTTTATTAAGTTGTGTTTAATTATTTCTTTTTCATTATAATGTAGGAAAATATTGGCTAAAGCACTTGAAAAAGCTGTTCCCATTGGAATTCCCTTTACTTGTTTATAAAAATTAATTCCGTTAAAAACAAAGTTTTCTTTAATATTAAATTTACATAACTCTAGCCAATTACTTTTTATAATAATATCTTTATTTAAATATTTGTCATATATAACAGTGGATGTCCATGGATGCTTTGTGCTTGGAGCATCCACGGACAAAAAGTTACTTGCACAACTTTTTTGTTCAAAAAAATTTAAAAATATACAAAAAATGTCGAGTTTTTGATAGCAAAAAATGCAAGACGTGTCCACTAGCTAATAAAGAACAAATTAAAAACGAAATTTCAAATCTGGAATTGTTCTGTAAAAACAAAAATCTTACTTATTTGTTAAATTGTAAAGAATGTAATTTGAATTACATAGGACAAACTAGTACTGAACTAAATAAACGAATAAATAGCCACAGATCTCTATTAAAAACTTTATTAAAAATGAGTCTTTTGGCTATGAGCTAAAAATGAGTCTTTTGACTATGTCATAATTTTGATAGCATTAATATTTACATTCTGGAAGATGATATTATTGATTTAAACAGAAGATTAGATTTGGAAAATATTTATATATGTAATTTAAAAACATTGTTTCCTTATGGACTCAACAGCAAATTAAATGGAGAGGGTTACGGAGATTTGGATAACATTTGTATTTATAACAAACTTAACATGTTTAAAGACTTTCTAGATAAGGAAAACAAAAGTAAGAGATTTAAGAGAGGAAAAGGTAGAGGCGGCAATTTTGATATAGTATCTGAGGAATTTCGAAATTTGTGTAATTTGGAACATAATAATGAGAACATTCATAAAATTAAAAAATATCTGTTTGGCTTTAGGAAAAATAAAATTAGATGGTTTATTAAAAACAAATTTGAAGATTTAAAATGTGAAAATTCATTCACAAAATTCATAATTCTAGATTTAATCAAATTCAAGCTTAATATAGGAAAAAACGATTTACTATTTAAAAATAAAAGTAATTTAAATAAAGAGTTCTGTGTGGTGAGATTTTTGGATATATGCTTCGAAAACTTAAAGTTACCAAAAATTCTTAAGCGGGAATTATACAATGTTATGAACAGAGCTGAAAGTCAGGCAATACTGAATTAGTTGTGAAAGTAGAGGAGTTGAGCAATGTGAGTAACTGAGCGAAGTCCTTCTCCCAGCAGATCTCTGAGAGCTTAGCGCTGTTACGTTTGTTTATTGTAGATACGCTGCTTATCGAAATATATTAATTTTTTTTAATTTTACAGGTTTACAATTTGTTAGAGTAATAATGGTTAGATATTAAATGCTGCTCAAATTTAAAAAAAAAATCTATTTTCCCCTTCCCTCCAAAAAAAAGCTGAAACAATTTAAAGAATATAAAATAATGAAGTTTGTTTGACGTCAGTTTTATAAGTTATCGTTTTATTACCATTAATCAAATTCAGTTATGAAATAAAGAAGCAACCTCAAAGCACAAAATTTGAGTTGCAGCCTTGTTATACAAAACAATGTAAAGAAAAAGAAAACTATTATTCAACCTACTAGGAATGGGTGTTCTGCTTGTTTAACTAGATGTATGTAATTAAGATTTTAAAAATAAGTCCACAATCCATAAAATAATAATGGACACCCATTCTAAAAACAGCATCCACTTGAAGGTATTAATGTCACATTATAATTTTTAATATTTTTAGTTTATGTTGCTTTTTAAGGTGGAAAAATTTCAAATTAATCTAGGAATTCCAATCTATAATTCTTTTTATTTTCTCTGATTTATTATACAGCAATCATTACATATACATAATAATCTATTGTTCAATGCAAAAGAAAATATCTTAAAAGCCTAATTATCCTTTTTTTATTCAATCCAAACGATAATAAATGATAGCGTAAACACAGCAATAAAATAAATTTCTAGATAAAGTAAATTATTAAATATTTAATAAGTTTTTTTAAAACGCAGATTTAACACGGAATTAAAGGTTTTTAGCAGGTAAAAAACGTTATTAAGCTTCAACTTTGAAAGAAATAAATGCAAATTCTTTCTTCTATTTTTTTATGGTAATATTTCCTTAAGATTGAATATTCCTTTTTTTTTATTTGAAACATAAAAATGCCATATTTAAGAATAATTAAACTTTTAATTTTTAACGAAATATTAACAATAATTTATTCGGATGAAACATTCTATGATCTAGAAATAGTTCTTAATGTCATCTTAATAAATCGAAATAAAAAATCATTATATTAAAGTTTTTTTTAAAAATGGATTAGGATATATTAAAAATATTCATTAAAAAAACTGATAAAAATTTCTTTGGTTCGACTCAAAAATTGAAGATAGCTTTTTGTGAAAACTTTAATAAATTATTAAAGAATAGAGAAATTTATATATAAAATTATATAGAAATATAGAAATTATTATAGAAATTTATTTATAATGTTTTAGAAAAATTATTTCTAGAAAATAATATAGAAAAAAATTGAATCTCCCTTATGAGCTCAAATATCGTATTTCGATGCATCAGAAAAAATTTGGATTAATTCAATTTTTATTATTAAAGTATTTATGAAGAGTTTTCAATTTTATATTATCATTTCATTGAAATTTGTAAAACCATATTTCAGTTTTTTTCATATTTCTAACTTATTGTATTGTTTTTGAGTGAGAATTTTAAATTGCGTATTTCTTCTCTATATAACATTTCTGTGCCGGTGTCTTGGCATAGGGGTAGGGCGTCTTCCCCGTGATCTGGGCGTCCCGTTTCGGGCATATTTGTTCTTCATCTGTATGTGTGAATGTGAAGCATGAGTAGAAGCCTTCTTCATCTATGAGGTGTGTCAATATGCCCCCTCCCCTGTAAAAATGGGTTGTGCAAGCGAATGTGAAGCATGAGTAGCTAAGACGTACTCTTGGCCCTAGATGGCGCTACTGAAAACAACAGACGCTCTCTCGGCTTAACATCGCTGACTTCGTCTGCGATCTTGTCTCTGACAAGTGCCATAAGAAACAACAGCAACAACATTTCTACCTGCTCGGAAAATATATATGTGTATAGTAATCATAAACAACTTTACATATTAAAAAACGTGTTCATTATGTGAGTGTGTGTTCACTTTACAGGCTGAAATTACCAAATTTCCATAAATTGTTACCATATTATATATATATATATATATTATACCGGATGCGGCATAAATTCACGCAAACATCAAAATATCATAATAAAAAAATAAATGCTAAAAAAAAATTGCGGTTTGCGGGAATATATTCAAAGAGCCTTTGGATTTTGTTATTTCTATTAAAAAAGTATTTAAAATGCCCGATAGATGGCGCTCACGTGTCATACCGAGACGTTTTATGCAAATAAGGAAAAAGAGTACAGTAACATTATAGTACATTTCATTTTAAAGCAAAAGATGCTCAACGTGACAGCCACCACAACATATTAAGCAAGTGAGGCGCGTAACTGCGCCTATTACAGCTGCGTGTAATAAGTCGGCATCTATGCCAACAACGACCAATTGAATGACCTTTTTCAGTTCATTAAAGTGGCAGGAGATCCCCGGTAGACACGAGGCTTCAGGTATCAACACAAACAAAAGTCCGCTGGTGTAAGATCAGGCGATCGTGAGGGCCACTCATTCTTATATCCTCGGCTTATCACTCTGTCCTCAGTGAATGTGTCTAGGAAGAACGTCATAACGGAACTAGCAACATGGGGCGGGGCACCATCCCGCATGAAGGTGACGGAATATAACGCACGTCTTTGCTACAAAACAGGCATAACATGGTCTCGCAAAAGCCCAAGAAAGCGTTCTGCAGTGACGGAACAGGTTTTCCAACCGGATACAGGACAACGCTCTTCGAAAAAGAAAGGGCCTAGAATAAAAGACGCGGCAAAACCACACCAAACAGTCACATGCGCAGAATGTAGTTGTTTGGTCGTGTACGCATGACTGTTTGATGTCGTCCAGATACGACTGTTTTGCGTATTGACATCACCATGCAATGAAAAGTGGGCTTCATCTGTCCACATGATGTTCAGTAACCATTGTGGGTCACGTTCCATTTCTGCGAGCATCCATGTTGCAAAGGTTTGTCTTTTCTTGCAATCTGCTGGCAACAACTGGTGAAATGCCGCTATCTTGTACGGATGCAGTTTCAAGATTTCGTGCAGAATGCGTCGGATCGACCTTTCCAGAATTCCTGTTAGTTTACCTGCTTCATGAGCATTGCAACTATCCGTTGAAGTCTCGGCTGCCACATTTCTCATGACCATTTGGACAACAGGGACGCGGTTAGCGCTGACGGATGGTCTGCCACTTCGTGGACGATCCTCTAATCTTCCCGTTTCCTCAAAACGGCGAACTAAATTCGATATCCCATTCAATGAAATTGGGTTTTTCTTCGCCTTAATTCCTTTCACCGCCCGTAATTGTCGCAATGATTTTGCCGCGGATTCACTTTTCTTATAGAACAGTTTCACCACTTATAGTCTATCCGGTAGCGATAGCATACAACTGGCGTAGAATGACAGATCCATTTCCAGCCTTGTGTTTTATAGCTATGCCGATTTGCACAAACCGTATTGGTATGACGTATGGGCGCCATCTATCGGTCATTTTTAAATACCTTTTTTTAATGGAAATAACAAAAGCCAAAGGCTCTCTGAACATATTCCAGCAAACAGCAGTTCTTTTCGAGCATTATTTATTTTTTCATTATGATTTTTTGAAGTTTGCACGAATTTAAGCCTCACCCGGTGTACAGCCCTGCAATATCTCTTGTTATTTCATTTCTTTTTATTAGGATTCGAATAAATGTTACATCAGCGAATTTTTAAATAACGTTTACTATACAAACTTATTTATATTCTTTACTATATTATATTTTACTATATATACTATTATATTACTATATTATTATAATTTTACTATATTTACTATTTACTATATTATATATATATATATTGATGGGTGCAAAAGTGCTCCTCGGAGAAATTTTTTGAAATTTTAATTGAAAATTTATGAAACATTTTTGTGTCTTTTTCAACTTCAAAAACTAACTTCAGGAAATATTACTGCGCAAAAATTATTTTTACATCATCAAAAATGTCTTTTTAATGACACTAATTTCTGTTGTATAAAGTTTTCGATATTTCTTCATTTTTTTTAAAAAAAACTGAACGTATTTTTCACAAAGAATGAATACACGTCAGAATTCTGAACGAATATTAAACGTATCATGAATGATAACAAAAGAGACACTCGAAAAAATAAAAGTCGCTATCAAAATTTTTTTTGTTTGTTTTAGTTTTACAATCCGAATTCTTATCGATATTAAAATTAAAAAAAAATAATAAAGCGTGCAAAATAGTGAGATGAAATTGTCCTTATCACAAATCATTATTGGCAAAATAGATTTCAGGAAAACAAACACCATAATTAATTCTAAGAAGAATCTGCAAAAGATTCAAGTTTGTACTTGAAATATATTACTAGCATGTTTTAGGTTAAATTATCAAAAACAACAGAAAGCAAGAAATAGCAGAAATTATCCCTTTTTTAGAATTTTATAGAAGCTATCAGAAATAGACGAAATGTATATTAAATTAGCAGAAAAGCATAAGGTTTCTAAAATTGTTTGAATTACATACTTATCTAAATTTGAAGCTAAAAAAATATTTTACTTAAGACGTTATTAAGACTAAGTTACACAAAATATTTTAATAAACTTTTTACTTATCATTCACATTCTGGCGAATTAGCTGGTTGACAAAGGCAGCTAGTTCATAATAATTCAATTTTAAATTCAATTAAATCTTTTGTAAAAGAATAAACTAAATGATTATAAATAAAAATAGAATTGTCTTCCACACTTTTAGAACAAAACAAATTAATAAGTGTTATTGTAAGTTTTTTAAATGTTTTAGCAATCATTATTCTCGCCACTCCAGATTTTCAATTTAATAAGAGTGGATTCTTCTAATTACCAGTTCTTTCAAGGAAAACTAAATTCTAAGTAAGAATTTCCCTTAAAAGAAAACCTCTCTTAAATAAAAACATTTTGTATGTGTGTATTGTTACTTTTTTAATCCAAATTTCAACAATGAATTAACAGAATTTAACAGTTTGATAATTTTACTAAACCGAACCTTGAAAGCAAACTCAAGAAACTACACGATTTTGTTTGTTAGGTTAATAAAATGTTCTTGAAAGTATTCTTTCAAAAAATAAATTTCTTTTATTTTGGAGCAGAAGATGCCATTCCAAAGAGTAATTACATTCTTCCTAGAGATTTTCACTGAAATAATTAATGTGACTCACTTAACGATGCGTCGGCTGGTGTTCCGTAAATTACTCCCAATGTCCTCATTATAAGTGGAAATAAAAACACATGTTATGACACTGCAGTTTCTTAACGAGGTTTGTTAAAATATTAAGAACATTTATTAAGAAGACTGGGATTTTT
>JAPMOR010031513.1:0-14714 GCA_026543865.1 Argiope aurantia | reverse complement strand
CTGCAGTAATATGACAACAAAAGGAAAGAAAAATACTTTAAGTTTCTAAAACCTGAAAGGCGTTAAAATTCTTTAGCACAACTACGGTATAGTTAAAAGTGATTTCTTGCCTTAAGATAAAAAAATAACTGCTTCTTTTAAGTGGAGATGTTTTAGATGTTTTCTAGCGTGTACTTTACAATAAAATCTCGACAATTATGAGTCGATAAAATTCAAAATGTTCACCTTATTTATAAATCGATATTAATGTGTACTAATCTTTTCATTTATTTAAACGAAATTCTTTTGAACATCTTAAGCGAAAAATAAAATCACTCTTGATGAAAAGAAAAAGGCACAAACTTATGCACTTAAAGGACTTAAAAGTTTTAAAGGTTATACTCAGTCACTGGCAATACCACTAAAAGAGATGAAAGCTAGCAGGAGTTTATCACATTTCTTCTCTGCAAACGATTTACTGCGTCACGACTGGCAAAATTCCCCGAAAAGTGGATCGAAGACGGCACGAATTAACGGAACGAATCGCCGTGGGAAACAACTGCAACTTTGAACAGGTGAACTTGATGCAAAGCCATTATCGTAGTACTTTCCTTTTAAACGGAACATGCGGGTAAAGGAGTAAAGAACGAAAAAAAAAATATTTAAAAAAAAATCAGATTTTGGATAAACTTCTTGGACAGCATTAATGAGCAGAAAATGGAAATAACAGAAAGGAAGCAATTCATTTTGTGCGTCAAGATAAAAAGAATTGAAAAAAAAACTAATGTTAATTAGGTTTCTGTGTTTAAAAATACTGCAAAGTAAAAACCTAGGATAATGTCGAAAACCAGTAATTAAAGGTTTTATTGTATAAATATTAACCTTTTAGGTAGACTTGAAACTTCTCCGATTTAATTTTTTTAATTTTTTTATTTTACATTTTAAACTCATGTAGCACCCACCAATATTTTGAAATTTTTTAATAACTTATTTAAATAGTTTACATATATCTGGAGCTGGAATTCTTTCTTTCTTTCTTTTTATATTTACTTTTCTTGCTTTCCTATTTTCCTTCATTTTATCATCAGGAATTATCTTGAACGTTATGATTCCATAGTGTGAAATAGATTTTTACAATGATAATAAATCGGCTGTTGTCCAACTGGTTAGCTTTTAATATTGGAAAATCGAATCGTTATTTATCCAGAATACAATAACTGAATTTCGGCATTAAAGAATATAAGGCACATTTTTTAGATTTAAGGAAAGTAAAAGATCTTTTGAGATAAAAAAAAATATCTTTTTAGGATAAGATCTTTTACAAAGATGAATAAAATATAAGAAAAAATAAGTGCTTACTAGAAATAAAATTTTAAAGGTTAAGCAATATCTATAATATTTATTATTCCTGTATCTCATATCTTACACATTCATAACAATGTATTGTATTTTATTTATTTTGATATTAAAATTTTTTTAAATATGAGGGAATATTTCAAAAGAATAGTGATAATATTTTTTCCTTTCTAAACATGATCTAAAGGCATAAATACATTCAATAACTTCCTAATTTTAAGAAACACCATCTTTCAAATAAAAAAAATATATATTCATAAAATTTACAACAGTTTTAAATCAAATTTATCTAACGAATATAAAGCTTTTTAAATATATCTTATAAATATAAAACTATTCAAACATATTTAATGAAAGAAATCTCTTGCTAAATCCGACAGAAAATACGGAGGATGTTAAAGGCCTTTGTTGACTAACATTTTTAAGCACATTCTAATAATCATGTACAGTAAATTATTTCAGCATTTGATGTTGATTTTGAATTTCTTCAAAATCAACATCAGATGCTGTATACAATCTACAATTAAATCCAAATTTTTAACATTTAAGATTCACTTGTAATTCAAAGATTAATCAAAAAAGATTAAAAAAATTTTTTAATTTCTGACATAATTAAAATATTTATTTATAAATATTTTGCCGGATTTTGGCTATTTTTGCATACTAATGAAAACAAATTCAAATTGAATTTAATGTCTTCAATAATTACATTCTATTTGAATTTTGTTAAGATTATATAAAATTAACTTACGAGGATTGACAAAATATTCCGCACTAAGTTTTTATCATCAATGTGCTTGGCATCTTTCCAACGATATTATAACATTGAAATTGAATCTTTCTTCACAATAAATATTTCAGTTAAAGTTGTAGCTAAAACTTAATTAAACATTTTTAATGCAAATATATTAAACGCTTTAAATATCAAATTATTACTAAGATTACAAACCTTTGTGCCCAATTATATATAAATCAATCTTTTTATTGCTAAAACATAATGAAGAAAATCTCCCGTATGGAAATAATTAATATTAGCTTATTCGATAAGGTAAGAACAGATATTCCTTAATGAAAAGTAAAGTTATCCTGCTAATCATATTAACAGATCTTTTATATCTTTTACATATTTTTCTTTATCTTTTGCTTTACTGGAAAACATATAATGTTGATTTCACCTGATGTTTCGTCATGTATAAAATTTTCTACGCTATTAAGTCGTTTACTCTGGTAGTTTCACATTCTTCTTAGACAGTAGAATGTGAAACTGGGATAAAAACAAATATAAAAATAAAGAAAAAAAAGGTTTTTAAATTTTTAAATTTTGTTTCTTTCTTGGTGGATATTTTCGTTTGATTTATTGTTGTAGACAAGCAACTGAGGATATATATGGATTATAATTTTCGCTTTTTTAAACAACCCTTCCCATTCGTGGTTTCTGTTTTATTTCCTTTTTTCCTCCCACGCATATTTTCTTTTTTCGGAATGATATTTCCAGGAATGAATAAAAACTATTTATTGTAGGCATAATATCGAAAATACTCTTTATGATAAATTTATATAACTAGAATTTTAAAGTTAAGTTTTGGTAAGGACAATTATACGTCATTATCTTTCAATTTAATCATAAAAAATATGTTTTGCAATGTTTATTCTATATTGAAAGTAAACTACATTTCATAAGGATACAGTCTCATAGAATATGTCTACCAACATCATTAAAACTTATGATAAAGTTTAAATCATCTAATATATCTTATTCTTCCAGTAGTAAATCAAGTAAGTATATCTTTTTCTAAAAAAACTTATGTTCATTAGAACTTAAAAAATCTAATGCAATACTTTTTCGTTTCAATTTTGATAGCTCTTGCTGACCATTAGGTTGAATCTCCCTTCATCATAATCAATTGAAATAAAACGAATGGAAAGAAATAAAAATATAAATCAAAATTTTAAATGCGATATTTTAAGTTGAATATCAAATTTGCCCTGAATAAGATCATCAATTTATAAAAAATATTTACGTTTCAGCAAAGTTATTTTCATATTCTATATCCAGCAGAAGCTTATAAATGTGGAAATATTTTCTTAGAATGAAATTTCATCCTTCCGTAGATGCTGATTAGAAAAACCACTTGGACAGCTCTGAAAAACAAAACAATAATAATACAAAGTGAAATATCTTCTTTTTCTGTAGAAGTGAAGTTTTATCCGAAAACAGTCCTTCAGGGAAATAGAATTTAAAAGAAAAAGGGGAAAAAACATTACTTTATAAAACAATCGATAAGGATAAAGATTCTTTTCGCTTTATCTAGTATAGATGTATCACATTTCTCATCGAATTCGTAAAAAATATCTTAACTGAACAGAAACGAAATAACTCTTCCTTGCCCGAAAGGAACTTGCCCGAAAGGCCCGAGAGACTTTAAATCTTGAAAACAAGTAGTTTAGAGAAATCTTTGAAAGAAAACATTCAGAATGGGTGGATTTGGCTAAAAATGACTTTTAAGGGCATTTTATTTAGCAGGGTCAACGTAAGAGCTTTCCAAAGAAGAGCATTTAAAATACGAAAGTTATAAAATAGCAACGATCAAATGCCTTGTTTTCAAGTCAATATTTCGTCTGTATTAATATCAGTGTTCCTAAAAGGCGAGTGAATATTTCACTTATATACATCAAACAATTATTTCCTTTCGTAAGTATATACTAAAATTTCTGAGAAATGTTTAGACAAAATTAAAAACTTTTTATGAAAGGCGGAAACAAACTGTAGAAATGAAGAAATATAAATTCTCTAAAGAAAATCAGATGCCTTACATTTGTTTGAATAAATTCATATGAATCTTTAATTGAACCTAAAAAAATGAAATATCTTTAAAAACTGAAAACAAAATTCTTTAAGATTTTTTCAATGAAATGTCAAACATTGCAAACGATATCAAGCAAATATAAAACTGAGTATTTCACCACTGAGTTTCCATATCCTAAATATATATACACATGCTTGCAGTTATATTAGTTTAATGCATCTTATATCATTGATAAAATGATATATATAGAAGCTATTTTTAGAAGTAAAAATTTACTTTTTTCCTTTCAGAAGATACTAATATTTCAGTTATACAATTTCAATCTTCCTAGTTTGTTTGTTTTTTCTAACTGCAATTTTTCTAACAATATATTATTACTATATAATAATTTAATAAAAGACAGGGTTTTCCTGAATTTTTTTTGCAATATATCACATTGAAATCTCAAAGAGAATAATAAAAGAGCTTCTCAAGTTTAATATAACATTTTGAATGATAATGTAGTAGAAAATAGTAATTCCGAAAACATCTCGGTATCTTCCAAAATCGATACAATACACGAACATGTTTCTAAAATTAGGCCCATTCATAGCAGAAATTATTTTAATATTACCCATTTTTATGTAACATGTGAAGTTCCATACCTATTCAGATGAAATATTATGAATTTTTACTCATTTTCTTGTTCCCTTGCATATTTTTGTAGAAAATACACTATTTTAATAGCTCCAAAATCATAATAAAAATCATTTGTCAATTGATTAATGTCTCACATTTTCTGTTTGCTATGCATGGCGCCATCTGGTATCGAATTCTTCGTAATATTGATTGCAATGACTTTAAGATTGAAGTCGAAAAATTAAGAAATAATTGAAATAAACATTTTCTTCGTACTTTAATTAATGTATTCTATATTTTATTACATTATGTTTTATGTATGTTGTTAGAATGCTTTCTTTCCTTACATTTACATTGTGTTGCTTATTAGTGTATAATTAAAATTGTTAATATTAATTAATTAGTGTTAAGCCAACATGAGTTTCTCTCCGAAATTGAAAAAAAAAATTATTTTATCGATGATAATGAATCCTTCACCATTTGAAGAAGAATTTAGAATTATTTGTTCTTCATTTATTTATTTTTCTTCAATTATCATACCTATTAATTAAAAAACTTAATAGCAATAATTATTGGATATCATTAGATTTTAATTATTAGTTTCCCAATTTTAAAATATTACAGAATATTTGATCAGCTATAAAAACGATAGAATGATTGAAAAGATTTTATAAAATTGAATTCTATTAATTTAAAATTCAAACTGAAATTAAATTTAATCCCCGTTTCAATTTATAACTTATCGAGAGGGATTATTTTTGTTTGTCCTTCCTTTGGAATTTCCTTTTCAAAAAGATATTAAAGAATTAAAAACAAGAAATGACTTTGAAGTAAGCATACATTTGTATAGAAATAATTTAAATTTTTAAAGTTCTTCAATTAAGTAACAAAAGAGAAATGACTTTGGGGTAAACAATCATTTGTATGGAAATAATTAAGCATATATTTAAAGTGTTTCATTTTGAAAAGCTGTGAATGATAAGATTAGTTTTATTTTGAAAGACTCACTAAAAGACATACATTTTGTTCGAAAAATTCAAATCGGTTTCGAAATGCTGGAAAGTTGTATCTATTTTTAAAAATGTGTTACATGTACCTTGCAAGTAACTAATAAAAATAAAAGTTTTTTTAATTGTTATCGTATAAAAGTATTATATATGTTTTAATATATTTATTATACGTTTAAATATATAATGAATAAATTTGGGATTTTTCATTCCTAAAATCTATTTTTTGAATTAATTCTTCAGTTCAAGCACAAAAATGATTCAGTTTTGGCGGAATCATACAAAATTTATCATTTTTTTCTTCTCTTTCTTATACTAAGTACATCCATAAAGTGCATTTTCAAAAACTTTTTTTTAAATTTTTCTTTTATTTTACTGTTAACAATATTACATATTATAAATATAAGTGAATATTAAAATCAATTTTTTTTCAAATTCATTTCCAAATGGCGTCATTAAAAATAAAAATTGAAGAAAAATGATCAAATAAAATCAAAATAAAACTGAAATTAAGGATCAGCTGCTAAAATTGTTAAAAATAGCGCATTATCAGCAGAAACAAACAACTGTACCAAAGGTTGTATATTAGTACATGAAATGAATGGATAAAAGTAGCAACAAAACTCTTCTCTAAACATTTTAATCATATCAAATTAAAATAATTCTTATGCGCTTGAAAAATGCGTATTAATGAAGGTTAAAAATTTCGAATCATGGAATCAAACATTGATATACGAAGAAATAACAAATAAATTCAAACTTGATTTATTTTTTAAAACAGCAACTTTTTTTCATTCTATACAAATGTTCCTCATTTTCAACCATTTCCTAAATGTATACCTCCTGTGCTCTAAAATCACTTGGCACAGAATTATACAATAGTATATAAAAATTATAATTAAAACATTTATTTTGTCTTTGCATGTTTTGGATTTTCAAAATACATACCTGACGGAACAATAAAACTTTTAAATACTTGTTTCAATTTTATAATTAAAAAAACAACATGTAAATAATAAAAGTAACAAAATATGTAAATAATTTTGTAAATGTAACTTAATTACTCCATATATTTCATTTCTTAAAAAAAATCATGTATGACATTTGTAAATTTATGATATTAATGTGCATTTGAAATTGCTATAAATTACTAATAATGTTTTAAAATAATAAATTTCCGCGAGCTGGAGAAAAATTTCATGCAACTCTTTATTACACAATTTAAATGTAATCTTTTATTCCATAGTATTTATTAATATGATAGGAACTCAGCTACTTCGGCATTTTTTGTATGTGACATATAGTGTAAGAATATTGTGATCATTAAGAAAACAAGCCATGAGATTTAGATGATGCTTAAACTTTTTCTTCATCCTGAGTTGAAACAAAAATCCATTTTGGAAATTTTATCAACTTTTAAACAGCACTATTTAGAATTGGATTCGCTAATAAAAATGAAGTTTCCTGCATGGTTTATGTTAGAACAAAAGTTTGATTAATATTATATTCCAAGAAATGCATCATTCACTTTAGTATAAATAAGCAGCATAACTTAAAAACACAATATGTTAAATAAATCAAATTTTGGTATGTCGTGTATATACGGAAATTATAAATTGGAATAGCGAAACAGAAACTACAGAATAATATTTGATTTGTCTCAGTTTAAGGTGAAATTAAAAACAAAACTCGTTCGAAAGAATATTTCGAAGAACAATCGAAAGAATATTTCCGTTGTTGTTTATTACTAACCTCTAGTCTTCAAGCTTCTTTAAACTTGGAAACAGTAGGGAAAGGAGTAACATTTTAATCGTTTTACACTTGTTTTTGCATTCTGATATTGTCTGGTAATTACTGGTGCAAACTAGTATTTATTAGTATTAACTGCTTCGTCTATGCTATTAGCTTTGTTCGATTTTCATTAATTACTTCATACGCATTTTGATATTTACGATTGCCTTGGCAAAGTATGTTGTTGTTGTTGTTTCTAATGGCACTTGCCATAGGCAAGCCCGCTGATTTGAAATCAACGATTTTAAGCCGAAAGGGAACGTCTCTTATTTTAGTAGCGCCAACTAGGGCCAAGAGTACGATTTTGCTACTCACGCATCACATTCGCTTGCACAGCCCCTTTTTTAAAGGGGGGCACATTCACACATCTCGCAGATAGAACAAATGAAGGACAACCATGCCCGAACCGGGACTCGAACCCGGGACGCCCAGATCACGGGGAAGACGCGCTACCCCTATGCCAGGACGCCAGCTGGTTGGTTGGTTGGTTGGATTTTTTTGGCGCAAAAGCCAATTTTGGGTATACTGCGCCAAGCAAATGGTAAAAAGACAGAGCAGACAGTAAAAGCACACATATTTAAATATAAATCGAAAGGTATCCAATAACAAATGCAGAAAATAAATGTGCAAGCATGTTAATACTTCTATATGAAACACTAATGCGATAAAAACGTTACAATAAAACGATGTAAAAAATCAAGCATTAGCAGAGGTTAAAAATTACTAGATACAAATATAAAAACCAATAGTTTTTAAAAATTTAAAAATGTTTGGGTGGAATTTCTCTCCAACCAAGTCTTGTAAAGTTAATGACGAGGACTTAAAAAAGTGTAGACGGAAGGAATTAAAACCAGGACGCCGGCGGCAAAGTATGTTTAAACCTAAAATAAGTAGAGAGATGATTAGCGTTATTTTAATCGTCTTGCATATGTTTTACATTTAATCTGCATTAACTTTCTTAAAGGAGGGGCATTTTAAAATCGCTTCAGATGCACAATCTTACTATCAAAATTAAATTTTACATCAAATTTGGATCAAATGTTCTGTCTTGCAGAGTGCCACTAGACACACATGCATACGTATGTGCAAATACCTTGTTATTAATAAAGGTTTATGAATGTTGAAGGATAGGCATTCTTAGAAAAGAAATTTCGAATTTATGAATCCTAAATACATGAAACAAATCTTTTATTTTTAAGGAACCAATGAGGCTAATCAAATAATTTAAAGTACATTTGTGTGAAAAATTATTAAAATTGTAAGAAATTATCAATTCAAAAAATGAAATTTAATTTTGCTCAGATTCAGATTTGATTTTTAAGGTAGAAGTTTTAAGTGATTAGTTCCTGAACATGTTACATATTCAGTTAGCATGGACATATAAACTGAATATGTAACATGTTTATAAATTTCATATGGAATAGGCAACATGCTTATAAATTTCTTACAAAGAACAAATGTTGTCAAATAATTCTCCTAAACCTTGGTCAATGAAAACGACTTTACAAATAGTGCCACAGAACTCCCGTCTATGAAATGAAGGTAATGTGCTTATCGAACTTCCATCTCTCATAATGAATTTTGGGTTGTAATATGTTTTTAACTATAATCATAATTTATTAATAGTGGATATTTAAAATGCATGCTAATGAATATTACAACTAATGATTATTAAATCAGTTTAAATTTTTGAGTATTTAAAATGTTTCGTTAGTTACAGCTTGTAGGAGTGGTCTCTGTGAAACTTTTGCATATAGTCTAAAAGCCAATGTACTCGTATATTATTAATCACATATTATTGGCGAACAACAGCGACAAAATAAACTATTAGAGTGAGATCTTTGTTGATTTCTTTTAGAGAATAAAAATTTGAGGTTATTACGCAAGTATAAGGAGAATGGATGTGCATTTTGGAAGGCCGATGGTTTTTAACCGAAGAAAACCAAAATTTGATGCCGAACTAAAATGTAGTCATAAAATCACATATCAAATTTCATACATTTAAGTTATTGCGTTCACATATTTTTGAAAGTACAGACCAATAGACAATCAATCTTTCGACGTATTTGGTTATAAATTTGGTATATATCTACAATTTAGTTGTTCAGTATGAGTTCGAAATTTTCTGGCTCTCTGCGTTTTGAAATTATGTTAGGTTATATTCGGATAATCAGAATTCGTTTAAAAGGATTTTTTTGGAAATTAGACAGAAATCTAGAAATCTGGTATAATGCGCATAAACCAAATTTCATTAGTCTAACTCAAAGCGTCTTTGAATTATCCTGTTCATCGACAGACGAACATAATTCCAAACAGCAGGTGTGGCCACTCTGAATATCCCAGCATATTCACAAATAATGTTTTATTTTTTAAAATTTTCTCTACCCGCATGAAATTGTGGACTTATGATAAGATCACTACTAGTATCACTATGGTGAACGATAGTTAACAAATATAGATGTTTGACGTATATCTAGCTTTTTTTTTAACTAAATCTAGCATGAAGATATGTATTTTTAACACCTTTTGCTGAATGAACATTAAAGTTTTACATGAGTCTACAGTTGTAGTCAAAAGATAATATGCAGAATTTCATTAAGTTATTTGCATGTAGTATATATCATTGTACTTTATGCAAAAATACAAAACGACAAATAGGGCACTGATTTAAATGTATACTTGATATGAATGCATTTTAAACATTAATATCAAGTAGTAATAGTTTTGTAGTTATGAGCTGACTCAAATAGTTTAACTGAGAGACTTTCTATAAATAAATTTTGTTCAAAACTTGTTAGAAATCTGCAGATTTGTTCTTTCTTAAGCCAAGGTACCAAATTTAATCCAACTAACTCAAAGCATTTTTGAGTTATGTTCACAGACAAAGTCATAACGCCAAACATGTGGTTTTCTGTCTCAGGAATGTAAAATATGGGGATTCATCAAAATCTGGAGTTTCTTTTCGACGATTAAAATATTTTCTCTATATACACTTTGCATACGAGAAAGCAGAAAAAAAAATTATTTATTTTATATTCAGATTTGTTATGTTTGTATATATGGGGGTGGGAAGTAACAGATCGGTAACGAATACATTTTTTCCCCTAAAAACAACAGATCCCTTCATACTCGGTTTGTTAACATTTCCTTTTTTATGACGTAAAAGATAAAAAAAAATGTCATCCCTAGTTTTTTTTTACTCTTTTCTGATTTCAGGCCCAAAGGTCGGAGTTAATTAACAAATAACTGGCTTTATAGGTTGGTTGGTTGGTTAGTTTGGGTTTTTTGGCACAAGGGCCATTCCTGGCCATACTGCGCCATCCTTATGGTAAAAAGTAGAGCTTTGTTGATGATTGGAACTTTGTATAAAATTAAGTATGCTTATATGTAAACTAATATAAAATATCTAAAACAGATTCAGATGAAATATGACATCTTTGTTTTAAAATAATAATAAAAGGAAAATGGAAATTGTTGAAGTTAAATATATGGTAAAAGGTGTATAGCAATCAAAAATTTAAAAATATTTAGATGATAATTCTCTCCCAGCAATTCTGGAAGAGTAACATTTGACGGATGAAAAAAATGGTGGCGATGAGATTCAAAAGCTGGGCATTCAATCAAAATATGACCAACTGTCAATGCGGTGTGACATGAGGAGCACACAGGTGCCCTTTCTCCAAACATCAGGTGTTTATGGGTAATCCGAGTATGTCCAATACGTAGGCGAGATAATTTTACATCAGCTCTACGCATCGGTAAGACTGGCCATGTGGCAATAACAGGTTTAATAGAATGCAATTTATTCTGTGTCTGCATATTCCATGTCTCTTGCCACAGAGTAAAAATCCCATTGGTAATAGATTTCTTTACATCACTGTATGGTATTCTGTGATGTAAGAGAGAAGACGCAGTTTTTGCAGCATGATCTGCCTGCTCATTGCCAGCAATTCCCATATGACTGGGAATCCAGCAAAATAAAATATTAAAACCTCTATTTTGAAGAGTTTTCAAAAGTCCCAAGATTTCTACTATAACTGGATGCCTATGAGGATTCAATTGGGAGAGGATTACCAAAGAACTCATGCTATCTGTATATATAGCAAACTGTCTCTCAGGTGAGGATGATATATTCATCCGAGCTTGAGAAAGTGCCACTAATTCGGCTGACAAAACTGAAAAGGATGTATTGAGACAGAAACTGTTTATGTCGGAATCAAAAACAATTTCGCAACAACATGCTCGGTTGCCTTTGAACCGTCAGTGAAGACAGGCACAAAAGAAGGATACTGACTGCGATGAGCACAAAAAATTTGTTGAAAAATCACTGAAGCAGTTGTATCTTTTATGAAACCGCTAAAAGGATTTAAAAAGGAAAAATTGGGAAAATCCCAAGGTGGAAAAGTTTGGAAATCAACAGTCTGCATTTCAGGAAACTGCAAATCCATATTTTGAAGTGTTCTTTTCACTCTCTCAGAAGAGGGAAGAATGCAGGAAGGACGAGCATCATAAATTCTGCGGAGAGTAGCAGGAAGAGTTGTATTTGCCACAGGATGTTGAACTGGCTTTATAGAGAAATATTTAATTAAATTTTTACTATCCCACAAAGCAACTTTGAAATCACTGACACACACTTTAGGGGGAAAAAATCCGCAAATAATTAAGTTTTTAGCCTCAAAGATATGTTTCTTTTGCTTGAAAGAAAGTTAAGTAAAAAGCAAGTATTTAATTAGTTGTCTGATTGGACAGAACAATGGAATGATTTTCATATGGCAAACAATCTTAAAGACTTCTTAAGAATTACATATTTCTGTCAGAATAACAAATAAGATTTAATTCCTTTACATTTGTTTATGAGTATATAACGAATTAGGATAAAATATTGTTTTTACATATCGTAAAAATAACACGTAGAAAGAAAACCCTCCTTAGATTTAGATTTGAGAAAATTTCATATTCTTCAATAATATGATATAAATTTATTAACCATTTGAGGAGACAGATCGAACAACTGGGAATCATTTTGTAGATGGTTTTGCCAATAACAATTTCAAATTTCTCTTTCTTATTCTTAATGCAACATATTATACTTGCTATTGAGAAAAGAAAGTGAATAAAATGACACGAAAATATCAACAGCGATTATTATTAACTAGCCATCTTTAGCGGCTAATTTTTTCGCACAGATTATTAAATTATTATGCTGTTAAATTGTTAATATGAGACGCACTTTTTTTTTAAAAAAGTATTTCACTTAGTTACTTAATACGATTAAAGAATATGAATTCAATTAATTTACTGTACTGTGCAAAGTGTATATATTACGAAATAGAGGGGAAATGAAAATTGTACTACGGATTGAATGATTGGCAGAAGCTCGCGCTTGCATGCTTTGATGGAGAGTTTGAATCCCGTAAAAGGATTGTTTCTGATAGTGCATTAAATTAAATTAAAAATATTATTAAAGTTGAATTGCATTTTTGCACAAATTTTCATTTATATCATTTAAAAGGTAATTTTTTTGGATTAAAATAAAACAAAAAGCAGTTTTTATAAGATAATTGTTTTAGAAGATATGAGTATCAATTTTCGAAGGCAAGTCTTTGCGATTACGGCTAAGACTTAAGATTAATATATGGGCACCAAAATTGAAAATGTTTTAGCGATTTCTTGGCAAATATAATTGTGGCAATATTTGATTGCAACTTAAAAAGCCGTTTGTTAGCATTTCTGGTATACATTCAGGATTGCAGACTTTTAGAGTTTTTCTGAAAGAGTGGCACGATTTTCCTGTGCCATTATCGAGAAACCGTACATCAATCTTAAGTTTCACCACGATTACTTATCTGACAACCGTTAAGCCTTTAACGCTCGATTAAACTTTTTAATTGAAGCCTATTTTTTAATTTCTTTATATCTTCTTTCCTCTGACAGAATGTCTTGTTTGGTGACTAAGAGGAGCGTGTGATTCAGAATAACTATGAAAAGGTTCAATGAATAAAGCAGTCTGAAATTCGTATGATTTTTTGTTTATATTTAACTGTTTGTCATTCGAAAATTAGTAATAAGCTTGATTTCTGTGCCACGTACGCTAGCATTTTATATAGAGAGATTATAACACAATTAGACTAATAAAGTTTTCGAGAAATAATTATCGAGGATGGTATTTATAATATTTTTATTATTAAGTTGTATAATTTAAAAACGTGACCAAATGAAACTAAATTGGAATAAGAAATTGACTTTTACTGAGTCTCTTATCAAACAGAACGAACAGCGAAAATAATAGGAAGAAACAACTGCTGATTTAAACATTTATAATATAAAGGAAAATACATGAGCTTAATAATACAAATACAGCAAAACAAGAATTGTTTCAAAGATAATAATTCAAATTTGATACTACAATCATGTTATATGCCTCTTGATTTATACATCAGGTTAATGGCTTTTATTAATTTTAATTTCATCATGTAGAATATTTTAAATTTATACTTAATTTTACCTAAATTGTTCCATAAAATTGTTAAGTGTGTTAAAGAGAATAAAATGCCTTTTTATTTTTATTCCCTTTGAAATACTTCTCTTAAATTATTTCATATGCATAACATTATGCAAATTATTTCATATAAATTTATGTGAAATATTAATAACATAATGCATACTGTTTTTTACATTTCTATCAATCTCCTCCACTGTTGCGTTTTATTTTCCTTTCCTTTAAATAATATCATTAAAATGCTAGAAATTCATTTTTGGAATCTCTAATTTAACAAATTGGTAGAAAAATTCAATGATTATTCTGGATTTTCAGCAGTTAAATGACACAGGCATAAGAAATAAAATCTCTGAAACAACTGAAGAGAAAAATCGATAACCGGTTGTCCAGTCAGACAGCTTTCCAAACAAAGTTTATCCTGACTCAAGCTTCATTTGAAAGTCATGATAGTGGACTGAAGTCTGGGCACGTCTCCATAGCCAGACTGAATTGTATTTTTGAGAAGTTAGGCTGCATTGCAAGAAACACGGAAGTTGGAGAAAAAAAAATTATGGTCAAATTCTTAGTTTCAAAAACGATTTTCAATGAATTCATAGATTTCATAAAATGAAAAATATTGGATGAAATATATATATATGAAATGAAATATATACATAA
>JAPMOR010031498.1:0-16342 GCA_026543865.1 Argiope aurantia | reverse complement strand
TGGGCTAAATATTTAAATCGTATAATATGAAACGTGATTAATTATTTAAAATATCAAATTATTTTATATTTCGATTATTCGGGAGTAGCTAATCGGTCTGACTTAAAGAGAAAAAAAAACTGACACTTTTGCTGCTCGACCACAAAGCACTCGCATACCAGCTCATAAAAGAAGCGAGCGTCTGGATGCAAGTGATGAGGGGTCTATAGTAAACCTTTCTGGCTTCCCCGAAATCTCCCTCTTCTTTTGTGGGAGAGTTGTATCATTATTCAAAAAACACTGAATACGATTATTTTAGTCGAAGAGAAAAAAAAATCACGAGTTACATAACTCAAATATAAAGCAGCAAGAGTTGAAAGTTATAATGTTCTACTATTACTTTGCACTTTGTAATAATTGTATATTTAGTCATAAATCGAGTTCAGCATCGTTCATAATGTTTATAAAGCAGAAGAAAGAAAGTAAAGTCAATTGACATAGTGAGAAAAAGTTACGATTTAGCAGAAAACCTAAATGCTTGCCGAGAATTGGTTGTTTTGCTCCCACATTCCGGAAGCGGAATGTCGTCGATTTCGTGATGCAATAATGTCTCATGATAAACCTTTGTTCTTTCTGAAGGCTTCAGTTTTCAAGCTGAAAAGCAGATATTTCCCTTCATTCGACCATCAGTACGATGCAAAGAGATTTCTAAAAGTAGGAGACAAATAAAAATTATTAAAGAAATGTATTAAACATGCAACGCAAAAATAAAACTTTTAAAACAAATTTAAAACAGCTTACAACGGATATTTAATATTTCAGATGAATAAGAAATTTTAATAACTTTTTTTAACACGCTCATAACAAAATTTCTCCTTCAGTGAAAATTTTGATGCGAGTAGAAAACTTCGGTGTTGATTTTATATCTCCTTGGTTTAATATGTTGTTCAAGTGAATCGCCTTGTTCATGCATGCCTATTATCTAATTCCTTATTCACTACCGTTAATAGGAGAAGACAAAGAAGCAAGCTTCTTATTAAATACGATCCGAAACACGGCAAAACACATATCAATTTTGTTTAAGACACTTAATGAGGATATAACACATAATGCTATACACTTATGAGAGGTTTTCGAATTTGTTTTAAATATTTACAAAAGTAAGTTTTCGATGCTTCATACCTAAATAATACAGTATTAATATTTGTTAGATAACAAGTTAGGTAAATTTAAAACGATAAAAAAGGCAGTTTACTGGATGTGTAGTACATGAATAAAAGAGGATTTAAAAAATCAAAAAAAAATTAATACCCTGTAATAAAAAATGTTATGTCAAAGAAATTATCTTAACACTTCTGAAAACTTAGAAACTAAGAACATTAAAATAAAGCAAAATACCTCATTTAATATATAATGTTTCTCTATAAACACACGTAAATTGAATTTTTTTAAAGAAGCAATTACAAATATTTCATCAAAAACCATCATTTTAAGCGATTTTGAAAAGACTTTAAAATATGTACTCTCTCTCTCTCTCGGAGAGACTCATAGCAACAAATTACTATTTAATTATAAACAGCTGTAACAAATTTGCCAAAGCACTATCGCAAATTTGTTTGACCTTAAATAGAATTTTATTAGGTTCACAGTGAGATTGAATCAATTATTCTAAAATTGTTGTGTCTATTCGTTACACAGCATTTGTTTATCTGCTCATAAAAAAAATCCTTTGATTTTCGAACCTTTTGCAGAACAGACGCCTTGAAACGATGGATCATAGAAAAAGTATGAGCCCTGATGAAGTTGCTAATTTTTTGTGTGAACATTCAGAGAAAGAATCGGATGGCGGTTAGCTGTCTTGTTCTAATTTAGATTCCGATGAAGATATAATATTGCGTAAAAATGACTGCGAAGAAACAATTTGTTTTGTTAGTTTTCTTTTTATGATATAAAGGGTCATGAAATACATGATGCAATAATTACATGAAATAATATTAAAAAGTCTTAAAACTAAACCCGGCTGAACATTAGTCCTGCAATTATTTAATCATTACAATTATTTTATATGGCAGTGCCGAAATGACACAGGCGTACGTTTAAGGTTAATCGAAAGGCCAAAAGTTCTAGTAATAAACCAATTATTTTGTAATCCTAGTGAATTTTCATCCTTTCTCGTTTTTCTTTTATAGGAAATATACGACTTGAAAACTATCGTACCTAATGTGCGATAAATGCTTTTACATATTTTTTTGCATTAATATTCGATCCGAAAAGGAAACTGCCATCTCAGTTATTAATAAAAAAGACTGCGCCAGAGTGCTATAGAGTTGGCAGTCTACAGGTCAGCTCATTTAACCCACAAGTGCTAAATATGACATGCAGCTCTTCGGATAGAGAAAAGGCACACTTCGGATAATTTTTTTTGATATTTTCAATCAAAATTTGAGTTAACTAAAAGTTTAACTGAATTTAGGTGTTTCCAGCAACAACTTCTGAAATAGAATTGTACGGAAATTAATTTTAAAGTCGTGTAAAGATTAACAAAAAAAAGTTGAGGATACCGATTTAAGACCTGGACAAACTCTTTTGAATGTTCGTAATTATTAAATATATGTTTCCCCCCTCAATTTCCAACAACAGACTATATTGTTGCTTTAAAATTCAAAATGTTTTCGTTATTTCATCGTATATTTAATCGCATAGTTTTATCCTTCTTGAGATGTAAAGAAGGAGGAGTTTATTATCTGCGAAATATACGAAGCGAATGACGGAATGATTTTAAAAGACAGCTTATTAAAATGAATTGGGCATTATGTTCTTAATAGCTCCATGCCTCATGTAACTAGTCTCTATTAATAAGGTTTATTTGCACAAAGAACACAAATTTTTTAAAAAAATAACATGGCTTTTAATGTCTTAAATTTGATAGAAGCATGAACATTATGTCTAATCGATTTATCCAAAATTAAACAAAAATTAAAAAAAAATTCTATAATATAAAAATGAAAAAAAATACTATCAACTATTAAATATTATTTTGAATTTTAAAAATGCAGTTTTAGTTTGTGTTATGTAATTGTTCATTTTTAAGCAAAAATTACTGAAATGGATTTTTTTATATATATCTAAACAGAGATATTCTATTCGAGTACGCTTCAGTTACAACAGCTGGAGATTCATCATACGGTTTTGAGAAAAATGATAAGTATTTAAGCTAATTTAATTTGGAAATTTATGTTTTTAAGGGGTTGTTTGAGTTTTTAAAAAATGACTTTGTGTGAATTTCAATGCTAAGTTGATAATTTTACCCATTAGAATATAGATATTTATTTCATTCTCGAATGCGAATTGTACAAAAAGCAAGTATTGTAATCATTCAAAAATTCGAACTAGAGATTCCAACATTTCAAATTCAATTTTTTTTGTTTGTTTTCTCTGTCATGCCTGAAAATAACTCAAAAATTCTGTGATCCTGACGGATCAAACTTTTGTGTAATCTTTAAGCCAAATTTTCGATTTCTATGAATGTTTTACAAAATCCCACACGTTCCCACGAAGTTTTCCTGTGTTTGAAAGCAAATGCATTCGATAACTACAAAATGTAAAGAGTTCGGTGAATAAAATTTAGTTCTAGCATCTAAAGCTTAATTTCATACCAATTTTGGAACAAAACTTCTTGATATACTGACCATCTCTCTTTCTGTATTTTCGTATGCATATGAACGATAATTCATAAATGCAATTTAGGCAAAGATTTTCTGCATTTTAGGTGCAGTATTAGCATCTAATTTGCAGAAATGCATCAAGATTTAAATACCATTCGTAAAGGAGTAGACCATCTATAGATCTGTGTATACTCATGCATGTAAATGCGATAACAAAACTTCAAAGACTTATGTAAATAGAATTGCAAAGGTTTGATTTCATGCGGGAAAATATAAAGCGTAAGCGTAGAAAAATGTACTGTTTACATCACTAAACTAAAAAGCACAAAACTTGCATGCCTGGGATTCCTAAAATAAAAATCTGAGTGTTGCCCAAGATGTGCTGTGTTTATGGAGGAAGCTGGGATAATATTTTTACTAGGAAAGTTGCGATAAAGTTTCGGAAAGTCCGCTCAAGATTTATTCTTTAAAGAAACGTTTCTCAACCTTTCAGTATTCGCAGCTCAATTTTCAATCATAATTTTCATCGCGCCCCCTACTTACAATAAAATGTATACAACAATAACGTATATTGAGTATTTTGGATTCGGCTTTTAAATTATTTTTAACTAACTGCCAAAACAAGACTAAAAGCGAGCCAATGTTGGCGGGAAACCACATCTGGCATTTTGTAAAGCGGGCGGTGAACAGATGAAGCGAATGATAGCGAGGAAAATTTACATATTATATTTGAAATGAAAGCCAAACAGGGAGATACAGAAAGAAATGAATATGAAAGTAGAAAAATTTGTTAATGAAAGTTAACCCAGACGGGGCGAGCTAAATTTAGAAACTGGGAATACATTTTTTCGAATAATAAAAGAAATAAAACAGAAGCATGACTAAACAAAAGAGAAAAAAAGTAATGTTTGAGGAAGGGAATCGACATGACCGAGCATGCGCTGAATAAATGTTTTCTCATAGGAAGAAGGAAAATGTTCGATAACACAAGTTTCAATTCCAGCCAGTCTCATTCGAATCGATCCTTCCATCGGTATCAAATCTATTGTGAATGTGTATGTGATGTATGTTTTCGTGTTAATTGCAATTCACCATATTTAATATTCACGGCAGCAGATTATGCAGACACATGGATAAATTTTTAAGAGGAAGTAAGCTAGCATTATATGAAAGTCGAGCATCAACAAGTACACAGATGAGCGTGGTTCCGAAAATAAAATCAAGAAAATATTCTCAAGAATACTTAAATTTTGGGTTTACTAGCACTGAAGTAAAGGAAGAAGGCCCCTGTGTATCATTTGCTCAAAAATGTTGGTCTTCGACAGCATGAAACCTAATAAACTGAGACATTTGGAAACGCGCTTCATAGCGAATACGTCAACAAACCCAGATAATTCTTCTAATAAAAATTAAAACCACATGAAAAGCAAAAATCCTTTTTAAAGAAACTTTGTGAATAAAAAAGCTTTAATTGCATCTTACAAAGTTTCATATAAAATAGCCCGATGTAAAAACCCTCACACCATTGGTGAAGAGCTTATTTTGCCAGCAGCAATTGAGATGGTAGAAACTATGTTTGGAGATAATTTTTCAAAACAATTGCAGTCCATACCTCTTTCAAATGATAGTGCTACTCGTCGAATTGGTTATATAGCTGAAGATGTACAGTGTCAACTTTCTCGAAATTGCGTGACAAATTGTTTTCAATACAGCTTGATGAGGCAACAGATAGTAATAAAGATGGTCATTTAATTGCTTATGTTAGAATTTGTGATAATATGTCAGTAGTAGAAGAACTGCTCTTCTGCAAACCAATAGAACTCAAAACAACAGCATTATTTGCTATTTTAAATGATTTTATGAACGTGGAAAACATAGAATGGAAAAATTGCGTCGGAATATGCACCGATGGTGCCCGTTCAATGTTCGGAAGATTCCAAGTTATAAAAGCACTTATAAAACAAAAATTGCCTCAGTGCGTCTGGACACATTGCATGATCCACAGAGAAGCTTTGGCTTCCAAAGAAATGATTCCTTTTCTGGATATTGTGTTAACTACGGTTGTAACCGTAGTAAATTATATGAAAATGAGTCCCCTGAAATCTTTTCCACCCTTTGTAAAGACATAGGTTCATTACATTCAGCGTTACTATTTTATTACGAGGCAAGATGGTTATCACGTGAGAAATTTTTGCAACGTGTTTATAAATTAAGATAATTTTCCTAAAAGAAAACAGCCGGAGGCAGAAAATGTTCATTATGGTTTATTATTGATGAAATGTTTGGCCTTGGATATTCTCGCCCCCTCCCCTTTAGTGTGCTCGCGCTCCCCCTAGTGGAGCGTGCCCAAACAAGTTGGGAATCGCTGTTTTAAAGGAGTAATTTTAAATTTTCCGGATGATAATTGGTTCTTTCGTAATAAGCTGTGTAAGGACACATTTTAGAAGGACTGCACCTTTCAACCTAATCTATGATATCACATTACTGATAATAAGATTTTAGAGAATTTAAGATTTATAGATAAATATAAAAGTTTTCTGCAATCAATATACATTTCGATATTGCTAATTTAGCCAAAATTTGCTTTTTCTTTTTCTACAAGTATTTGAAGGTCTATAAATTTATGTAATTTATAAAGTTACATAATAAAATACCTTTAATCAAGTTTTTAATATAAGTTTAAACAATAAAAAGGATTATTCAGAAAAAGTCAAGTGGTAGAGTCCCAAGCATATGAGTTTAGGTAATCTGAAATCCAAACAGAAAAAGTATCCGAATCTCCAAACCTGTCAAACCCGATTCAAAATTAAAAAATGCTGTTGGTTTCCGCAGCTTGTACTTAGGAGATTTTTAAAAGATTATGAACCGTGAAATCATTGTATTTGTTATAGTAAAATTTAAAGTATCTTTTCTACTATAAATTTCGTGCTAACCGAAGAAGAATTTATGCGAATAAAATTTATGAAAGAGATTATATCAAATGCATAAAAATTCGAAAAACTTTAAAAATTTTTAAAAAATCAAAAGTGGACTCCTCAAACATTGACATGTATCAAAGCGTCGGAGATGCACAGAGGTCAACAAATATATGCCACACCTATGTAACTTGTTATTTATTATTTCATCTTCATAGAACTAGTATCAATGGAATTGACTTAAAGAAATATGTTTGTTCCAATCGACAAACCGATTACGGAGTTAATTAACAGAATTAATTAATACCAATTTCTATTTTTTTAACATTATGGATATTTTTTTCTGAATCGGTTTATTGTCACGACATTAACATGTGAATAAAAGTATATGAATTTCAAATGTTATTTCAAGAATTACAAGATTTTGAAAAATGGCTCTTTCAATGTTAAAAGAGCTATTAATTCTCAGATTTTTAATTGTTATATATATATATATATATATATTTTAAATTCTTACTAAAAAATATATTTTATAAAACCGTGCAAAAATGCATAAATTAGATATTTTATATTTTTATGATTTTTTAATGATGAATGTGGAAAAAAAGAGAATTTACCACAATAAAAGGTTTGCATGAGACCAAAATTGAAGTAATAAAATTCAAAATAAAAAACAAATGCACATCTCTAATATTCTGAAATAAAGGGTGTACCAGAAATTCGAGCAAACTTCAAAAAATCATAATAAAGAAACACAATGCTAGAAAAAAAAATGCGATTTCTGAATAGATTGAAAGTTTTTGTATTTTCCTACATTAAAAATAATTCAAAAACGACGGATAGATGGCACCAGACTAGATGGTTTCTACAAATCAAGATAGCTAATTAACACAAGGTTAGCATTGGATCCGTAATTTGATGCCAGCAGAGGGCTATCGTTCTTGAATAGAGCATTAGTGGTTAAACATTTCTACGGGAATGGTATTATAACTAAATCTTTGCGAAATTTCCGCATGCTGAAAGTAATCAAGACTAGTAAAACCCCTCATTCTATTGAATAGGACACTCTGTGGACAGCATTTCTGTTGTACAAAGTGTCATGAGAAATGTGGTAGCCGAGACATCAATAGAATGTAGCATTAGAAATTAAGCTGATAGAGTAACGGGTATTCTGGAAATGTAAATTGACGCATTCTGCAAAGAATCTTGAAATTGCATACGTACAAAACAGATGCATTTCACCAATTATTGAAAGTAGATTCCGATGAAAAGTAAGCCTTTTCAGGATGGACGCTTGCACAAATGGAACGTGACCTACAACAGTTGCAGAACATCATATGGGTAAATGAAGCTCCCTTTTTATTGCAGGGTAACGTCAATACGCAAAACATTCAAACTGGCGTGAGTACACATTCAAACCAACCCATTCTTCGCGTGTGACTGCTTGATCACCACATCTTTCTAGGCTTTTTTTTTTGAAGAACATCCTTTTAATCCGTGTAGAAAACTTGTTTCGTCTTCACAGAACAGTATCTTAGGCTTTTGAAACACCACGTTGTGCCTGCATTGCAGCAAAGACATGGGTTACCTGCCGTCATTTTCATCAGCAAGATGGTGTTCCGTCTAGCGTTGTTCGTTCCGCCAAGACATTCAGTCTAGATACATTCCCTGAGAATCGGCTGATAAGTCGTAAAAGCAAGATTAAGTGACCCTCACGATCACCAGACGGACTTTTGGTTGAGGATATACCTCATGTCTGGTGTCTACCTAGGCTTTCTTAGCTACTTCGACGGAAATGAAAGTTACTGTTCAACGGGTATTCGTTGGCATCGATGCCGACATGTTAAACTCAGCTTCAGTAGGCGTAGTTCATTTTTTAGTAGTTCAACTTTCTCAATATCTTGTGGTGGCAGTCATGTTAAACACCTTTTGCTTTAAAATAAAATACTCGAAGTTACTGCGCTTTGTTTCCTTGATTTGCATAAACAATTTCAATTTGATGTGTGAGCACCAACTATCACTTATTTTTAGAATTATTTTTACTGCAAAAAAATTCAAAGACTCTCTAGACGTATTCCCACAAACTGCAACTCTTTTTAAACATTACTTTTTTTTGAAGTTTGCAAGAATTGATGACGTATCCGGTATTTGTGAAATTTCTAAAATTTATACAGGCAATGGGTAACTTCATTTTTTGAAGGAACGTATTTTAATTTGAATTTATATAATTCCGATAAGTTCCATCCTCTAGGATGAGTATTTATATTATCGCAGTTATACAAATCTATAATTTATTTTCTAAAAAGACGATTTTTACCTCATAAATGTTTTATTTAAAAAAAAATTTTTATTCCTCTGAAAGATTATAAAGTTGCTTGCAAAGCATATTAAAGTAGAAATCTATACTTATTTAAAGCTCAATGTGTGTGTGTGTGTGTGTGTGCGTGCGCGCGCGAATGTGTGTGTGCGTGCGCGCGCGAATGTGTGTGTGCGTGCGCGTGCGAATGTGTGTGTGCGTGTGTGTGTGTTGGCGCTCTACAGGTCAGACCGTTTAACCTACAACTACTAAATTTGGCACATGCATACTTTGGAGGTCGGGAATGTGCACTAATTTTCTAAAAACTAATTAAAAACTAATTTTCCCACCAAAAAATCTTCTCATTTTCCTCACCGCCAAATCAGTATGAATTCAGTTTTTTTCCCCCCACACTAATGAGGCTAGGCTCAAGATTTTTCAGCCGATTATTTCAAACGATTCTGCTTATTTTCTTAGTGTTTGATGCATTTAAAATTAAACATTGTTAATTAATTGAACTTTCAGATTCATTCTGAAGTACTTTTTAATTAAAATAATAATTGAATAAAATAATAATTGAATTGAATAAAAGAAATTAAAAATTTCTAATCTGCATAGCTATACCCCAACTGGCGTAGAAAAATTCTCGCATTTGCGTTACGGTCACTGGCGGTGAAAATTCATGCATGCGTATTGTGTTCTGATTGTTGACAAGTATTATCAACGGATTACTCGATTTCAATTATTTTTTGGTTAGTTGTATGCTTTTGTAATTAAATTCTATTTATGTTAATTATATATTTTTGTATATGCTTATAGTTTTAAGTACATCGTTTTTTAAGTAATTATTTTAATCTGTTTTCAACCGATTATTTTAAACGATTCATTTTATTTTTTTACTGTTTGATGCATTTAAAATTAAACATTGTTAATTAATCGATCTGGTCATGATGAATCTGAGAAAATTTTGTTGACAAATTCTTGAAATAGTACATAAATTAAGAAAGATATTCTTTAGTGCCCATAAAGTTTAAACGCACAGCGACTCTTTTTGTAATATGATTACTGAAAACAAATACTTTGTATCAGTAAAAAATATTGTACTTATTGCATATTAATCCTTTCCACTTTAATTGAAAGTATAAATTCTACGGGAGCTAACAGAAAATTGGAGAGATACATATTACGTTATGACTGAAGGCTTTTATAATTTTATGAATGAATTATATGACTATCAATTTGAAGTTTTAAAATATTTTGATGAAGAATCTATCAAAGTAGGAATTGCATAAAATATTTAATTATGAAAATTTTAGCGAACATTAAGGTTGGCGAACCGGCTGGTCCCCAAAGGCGGCTAGTATTAAATAAATTTTTATCTTTTACCAGCAGTTATCGCTTAAAAGTAGATGATATTTCTTAAAAAAGTCTAAGGAAATCAAGACCATTTCTTACCTTTCAATACGTTAAGAAATATTAAAACGAAGAAATTAACTTACACCTATTATTTATGTAATAGGTTAATACTGAGCACTAATTCGTAAATATCTGATTATGTGAACGATAATTACAAAATATCATTAAAACAATCAACCCTCTAATTATAAAGTAGTTCCCTCTTTTGCAACTGTATTAATGTAAAAAACAATTGTAAATCAGTAGCTCAAAGACTCATAGTATGATAGTGTATAAAACTGGATTCACTTGCAATTTTTCATACAGAATGCATCAGCCGTTACATAAAAGAATATCCATCCCTTTGTCATTTTTACTCTTTATAGAAATATTTTTTTCCATTTATTTCAATACAACTCATCATACAATTTAGTTACAGATTGCTAGTCTACAAATATTAGCAATTATAAAGAGACTTAAAAGTAGCATAAAACCCCACGAAGAATTTTCACCCAATTCAAGATTCTAAAGCCCACATTTTCCTACAGTGACAAAATACGCCACTCTGTCCACAGAAAACAATCCAGTATAGCTTTTAAGCCTCGTCTATTTCCTGAAGGAATCCAAAATTCGAAAAAGTTTGAAAAGATTAGGGGCTAACACAACAAAATGAATTTCATGTTTCTAGTGTGTTGCATTTGTGGAAAATCACGTTTCAATACATAAAAATAATTAAGGCTATAAGGGTCTATTTTCTGATACAGCTGAAATAGTAAAAATGTGGCACAAATATAAAAATCTGATGATTAAGCCTGTGCAAAATTAAATCCATTTAACTTTTTTTAATTCATCATATTCACACGGATTCATAAACATGCTTCTTTTAGAAGCATTTTATCCAAAATTGTTTTCAAATTAATGTTTTCGAAGAAAGGATTGAATATAAAATTAATCTTCCTAACTCGTTGCGTTTTAGGTTAACATATTCCTTCATTAATAATAAATAATACATCATTTTTAAATACATTTACGAGTTCAAAGTGGACTGAAACGAAAAAAGCCGCTGAAATCTAGTATTCGCTTTATTTGAAACGTAAGTTCTTCGCTCAATATAATTCGCATACGGACAAGTGAAATATGTTAAAAAATTAAATGAAATGTTATAAAAATATTTAAATATTATTTCAATGTTGAAGGCAATTGTTAAAATATGGTTGAATTCTATGTAAAAATCCCATGAGTATTATTATTATAAAGTAATATCTGCCTTTATCTCCAAACATTTCTATCAGAAAATCCTTTTAAAAAACACCGATAAATTCATTGCCTTAAATTATTTTACGGTATTCACATCTCACCAACATTTCATTTTCTTTTTATATTTACGATACAACATATTTTATTCTTCATGAAACCTGATGGTTATTAATTCCTTATAGCGGCATGACTAATAAGGATGCATGACGAATAGATTTGAAAATTAATGGGATTGCCTCAATCTATAAACAAAATATTTATGAATTGAAAATTCATGCTGATATTAAGAATATAATTGATTCGTGTTGATTCTATTTCCGCAATTTCTGTAAAAACAAACGATTCTTTTTTTTCTTTGCTATTCATATGTTCAGATTAACTTAATGCATAGCTTAACTCCATTAGCTTGAATTTTGTTAGGCGAATTTTTTTTATCAAATATATATCGGGAACCACTGAAGTTTTCAGAAAAAATTTGATATATATAAAAAAAGACAGGTGGATAGAATTATTAAAATGTTTAGGTTCACACAATGGTAAAATTTTGAGACACTAATTTGTTAACTTAGTAAATTAGTTTCTCGACTGGAAGAAACTTGTCAATGCGGATCATTTAAAGCGGCACCGCTTTCGCAAACCGGTGATAATAAATATCAAAATTACAAAGGTAATCAGTTTTGATTTTCTTGACGATGAGTCTTTCAGTTGTACGTAAAAATCAGCAATATTACTGGAGTCACGATATCATTTAGTTCCCTGAAGAGTAGAGCAATCACTACAGTTCGATTCAGTCCATATGGTTGGTTCATTCTAACAGAAGATTTAAAAATGAGATGTTTTAGTTAACCTGAACTTTGCCTTTCGAAAAAAAAAAAAAAGATTTTTAATGCACTTCAATGAAAATGGTGAAACTTTTTGAAAATGCTATTAACAGAGTTTGATTTGTGGCTTATGGCTATAATTCCATGAAAATTGATCCTTCAAAGAGAACAACAGTATTTTCAACTAAACTTCTCTGCCATTACATGCACAATGACAGCACAATAAACATACGTTTAGAAATTTACAAAGAATGGTAGGAGTTACAGCATAATAATTTTGCCCACATCCGTTAGAGGGCTCATGGTCAATATATCAAGATTCATCAAAATCACGAGTGCGAATTTTTTAACGATTACAACATTTTCCCTATATTTCGTATATGAGAAAGTAAAAAACACTGTTGAATTTAACTGACTGATAGCATTGTACTGCCTGCTCTGTATTTTTTGTTGTTGTTGTTGTTGTTGTTATAATTCTGAATCTAATATTTTATTTTAAGATTCAAAAAAATGAGGGAACTATGGGGAACGTACTTGTATAAATACATATAAATTAAAACATTTTTATGATTAATATATGTAGAGTTTTAATTAGTGGCCATTACCATTCCACTGTTATGCTGAACGCATCCAATTCAATTTAGTTTCTTTGTACTGTAATAGATGGCACCATGTGTTGTAGTAAGCCAAAGTACTAAGTCACATGACCATGAGTTTGAGCAACAAGAGAGCTGTTGCCATTCGCTCGAGAGAAGAGGAGAAAGGGTTCTTCGTTTCGGTAATAATGATGAGTATTTAATATGCCACGGCGTTCCATAGTTTTGCTATGGGCAGACATCGTATTAGGCTTCGCCCTTGGTGGCATCTAAATATTTTATTTCTAACTTTAATTCAAATAACCTTTCCCATCCTAATTGTTAATGTCCTTTTAATTTTGTTTACTGTTAATAAATTATTTATTTTTCTTTAAAAGTTTTTTTAATCAGTACCCTAAACACTGATCCAAATGGGATTGAATGGGCATTTTGTCCCAGCCAGTCTTGCATGTATTTATAAAACTTGGAGCAAAAATACAGTCTTATTTTGTTACATAATATTCTGCATCATTATCATTTCATTCTTAAAAAGACGGAAATATTTTAGAAGAAATTTCGCGAAACCTCAGATTGCTAGAAAAAATAAGAAGTCGATTTCCTGCAATATTTTGGGAGACTTAAATGATTTTCAAAATCTGCATGAATACGGAGCAGTTACCGTCAGATTATGCTTGTTTAAAGGACGGCAGGAAAGAAAGATAGGAATACAAACGAGTCATTGAAAGAAGGAATACTTCTTGAAAATGGTCATTACTTACCTTTTACTCTTACTCTTTGCTAATCCTACACCATGTGTCGAAGGATTTCAAGACTGGATCTGCAAAATAAACAGAAAAATTGTCTGCTTTGACTTTCTATTCATAATATGCCATTTAGGTTCCAACACATTTGTTGCAGTTAATAATTATTTAATGTCTATTCCAGTTCACTTTCTAAATGGGCCTCGAAGAGCGAAAGGCGAAAATTTGTATGGTTGAAAGAACATCAAAATAACACCTTTTTAATTTCATTTTAAGTTTCGGTAATAAAAAAAAATGTCTCAGGGTACTAAATCAAATAAATACAATAAATAATACAAAAACATAGTTTTTTTCCCTCATCGTCAAAAGTCGATTGGCAACTTGTATGACTGAACACATTACCATGAAACAAAGTTTCTTTTCATCTCTACATTTTGGGTAAATGCTGCCAATTCTAAACTTCATTCGAATATTTAAATTGCAGATACCCTCCATTTTACAAATGAAGAAATTTCTGCATTGATTTCATTTTAAATTGAACTTTTTTTAGGTTAGTGGTCATTTTTTAATTCCATTTCTCGCTTTCTTTATTTTGATTTCATTAAGCATAGTGAGAAATGTTTGTTTAAATTTACAGAGTTTTTATGAAAAGGCTCTCAACGGCAATTTTTAAAACTCATTCGAACGATTGATATTTTCAATTCAAAATAATGCTGCAGGCCAAAAGAAGATTTTAAAAATTATAATATTCTATATAGAAGCACGCACTTATGCGTAAATATATACTTCAAGGCATCTACATAAAAATATTCCCAATATGGGTAAAAAAAACCAATCTTATTTTTATCTCAAATATGTGAGAGTAGGACTCTACCAATTCTAAATTAAGTAGAGTTTTCCATCCATTGCCTACCTGTAAAGAAAAAAATTTCAACCAGTCCTTGCAGATGCTAAACGTATCGCGTTCAGGATTGTACTCTTAATTACCAGAGCACCAAAAAAAAAATTCAATGCTCTTAAATTCTTTGAAACCCTAGACAACATCCTCGTAAATAAACATACATGTTATCTGTAATCAACAAATACATGACAATCTGTACGACAAAAATCTGTACAACAAATACAAGCTCTGTGAAAATTCATCTCCCATTCGATCAAAATTACAAATATTCGATTAAGAAATGTTGGAGCACCTATCAAACAGCACGGGAATTAAAACTCGGTTTTCCTTCTATTTGAACCCATAAAGAGGTTCCTCGATGGCCAAAACCTTTTTTTATGATGGTGACCTCAAACAAGTCTCGTAACAGCGGCTCTGCTTACAGACAACGGTATTCTAGGAGATCTGGATTTTCAAGCTATGAAGTGAAATACCTGAACAAAATTGGTAGTTATGCCGAAAAGAGAGTAAAATGGAAATAATTTCATACTACCAATTTTACGTTCTCGTAAATGAAATAGAGAAAGTATTGTAATCAAAATATTCAAACTCGAGATTTCGAGGAATTTATTAGACCTCCAAAACACATTTTTGACATTATACATGTCTGTAACAAAGGTGACTCAAAAAACTCTTTGGGCCAGACGAATGACATTTGGTATAGTCTCTACAACAAATATGTCGATTTCTGTCAAATTTTCAGCAAATTCCTTTCAGAAGAAGTCTTTTAATCCAGATATTCGAATATAAATTAACGCGATAATTACAAAAAGAAGAGAGCTAAATGGATTTAACATCTATAGAGTAGAAGATATCCATCAAATTATGAGCCTAATCCAACTAAAGACGAGTCTAAAAGTCTGAGTCTGTAGTTTCAGAAACATGTTTACGATAACTCAAAAACGCGATTTAAATATATAAATTTGGTTCGTCATTTTGTGATCTAATCGTTTGAGAAAAGATCGTTGAAAACAAAATTTGGATTTTCGGATGTTATTAACCGCATGGCGGGGATTAATCGTCAAAAAAAAAAAAAGAACTCTCCAAGGATCTCAAATTCAGTGAAAATGCTAAATTCACGTAAAAAGGTTAATATTTCGTGTCTATCGTACGCCAGTGCCATACAAGATATCCTCTGCCTTATCTAAGGTCCACAATTTTTATTGCATGCGTGAGATATAATTTTATTAGAGTATACAAGAAAGTTCTGATGAGAACCACTCTCCCTCTTTTATTATTCTTTTCAAAATGATGTGCGCTACTTATTGATACTCCCTCATACTCATACAAATCTCATAGGACCCCTTCCCTCAAAAATTAATCGATACCAATATTTTTTTTTAAACTTTCGTAAACACATTTTCAAAATTTGTGTAATTAAATTTTGTAAAATTTTCACCGTCAACAAAAGTTTTTGGTAAGTTAGATTTCTTAGAAATGGTAATTAGAAATCCAACCAATATAATTACCAACAGAGATTTGCCTTAACTGCTGAAGAATTCGGAACTTATTGCACTTTACAAAGAAAATGTATATCCGTAAATTGTCATTGGATTCCTCGCAAGAAATGAGCAGATTGAACGAAACGCAACGGATTTTAATAACTGTCCTGTCTACGCTATCTCACGAAGATCAAACTAAATGGTACAAATCGGTACCAACGTGGAGTCGCGGAAAAAATAAAGGAGCCACCTATCTTTATTCTGGTTTCGTTCATCGTAGTTTTAAAAAAAAGGGA
>JAPMOR010031488.1:0-10069 GCA_026543865.1 Argiope aurantia | reverse complement strand
TAAGGCATCGTGCAACGTAATTCCATTAAATTTCCCTATAGTTTATCTCATAAATAATATTTTATTATTGTCATCAATTAATTCTATCATAAATTATAATAATTATAAATTAAATACCAAATTTCATGACGTTAGAGCTTTATTGCGCTCGTCCAAACTAGTTCAATTAAATTTTAACTTTTCCCTAAACTAACAAATTAAAGTAAATATTCCAAATTATGATGTGGAGGTGCTCGTGACCACTTTGTCACATCGCGGAACTCCGAAACATCACGACGTTGCCGTTGCCGTGGCTTCAAGAAGCGGATCGAGGACTATCAAAAAAGGGTGAGTGATCTTGGTTATTGTCCTTTAATTAATTGCAGGCATCACACTCCCCAAAACCAGACTAATTCAAGTAAAAACAAAAGACCCAGAACTGACTCTGCTGGCGTTACGAGTAATAAAAATCCCCCAAATGCAAATAAAAATTTAAAATCAAAAGATAGTATAAAAACCAAAAATCCTGATAATGAGGAATTTTTATTCCCTCCCAAAAGACTAACTGCTAAGATTAATCCTAAAACTCAGGCTTCTGATAATGATTCAATCCTAAGTGATAATACTTACCTAAACCTGGATAACCTCAATCCTGATGAGGAGAATGATATAGTTAATGTCTTAACACTCAGGCCTCCCCCGATAATGCTTAAAAGAAACGAGAACTTCATTGATGATCTAAAACTGATAAATGACAATTGTCTTCCAGTTGAGAGTAAACTGGGCGGTCCGTATATCAAACTTTATGTTAATAATGACGATGAACACCGTAAGCTAACGAAATTCCTCAAAGATAACAATCTTGACTTTTTCGTCATAACACCCAGATCCAGTCGTCCTATTAAAACTGTTATTAGAGGCCTTCCTAACAACATCTCAACCCAAGTTATTAAAGAAGCTTTGGAAAATGAATGCAATTTTAAAATTGATGAAGTTGCTCAATTAACCCGCTACAAAACCAAAGAACCACTCCCCCTCTTTCAGATTACATTGCCGAATATTGATATCAATAAAAGTATCTGGAAGCTTAACTCACTACTCTATCTAAAAATAAAGGTTGAAAAATTTGTCAGAAAAACAGGAAGCATTCAATGCTACAATTGTAATTATTGGCATCATAGTGCTGCGTCCTGCCAAATGAAATCGAGATGCATTAAATGCGGCGGCAATCATTACAAAGATCAATGCATTACACCCCCGGAAAAACCCGTCTGCATTAATTGCGGCAAAGAACACTACGCCTCTTACCGCGGGTGCGAGAAATTTCCCAAACCAAAAAGAACTTTTAAAACTCTTGCCAAAAGCAATTATGTCAACCCCAGCTTTTCATATGCAAATATACTAAGGAATGAATCACCCCCAGCTGATCATCCCCGCCCAAACAAAATGCCTGATAAAAATGAAGCAATCAATGCTCAGGAAACAATTTATTTCCCCAAAGATAATATCACAGACCTTGCGGATATAAAATATGTGATTAATGAATTCAGAACTCTCTTCAAAGGTTATGACATTCGCAAAATCGCTAAGCGACTCAGAAATGCTAACAATCATATTGACAAACTTGCAATTCTAATGGAACTTTTGCTCATTTCCAGTAATGATAACAATGTGTAACTTTCGTTTGCGCTTTTTGTTCTTCCATTCATTTTTTAACTTTTCTCTTTTCTCCTTTTCTTTACACTCAAGAAAATCTTTCTCTTTTTCTCACACTTAGGAAAACACTATTTCAAATTAAAATAACCCATTCTTGATGCACTGTAATTAATAAGGTCAGTTCCATCACCCTAAAGTTCTCACCTGTTAGATTTACGGATGGTGAGGCCTGCGGCCCCAATGAGCCGTAATCCCTCTCTCAACTATGCTATGGAGACGACGTTCGATGGCATTTTTGCGATGGCATTTTTGCAGCGAGTCAGATTCGGTGCTTGGGATTTGAACTGCGAGGACGTATATTCTTAACGCTCCGAACTTATCTTCTCAGTGAATTACTTAGCCTAACTCGTCCTTTTCAGGATAAGTCTAGGAAGGGCTCCCTGATTCTCTGAACCCTTTGAACAACCGCAAAGAGTTAATTCTTTTACTTTTACATTATTTTAATTCAACTGCTGGCCCCGGATTGAGCAACTTCTTTTTTACTGCTGAAACCCCGAGGAGACTCCGTCCCATTAAAAGCCTGTATGTTGATAGTTTCGAACCTTCCCTTGAATCTAGAAGGCAATCGCTTTCACTGAATTATTATTTTAGGATTAAATCGAATATAAATCATCCGTTTCATGATTTTGAGCTGCGTCCATTCTTGATTCGATTAGCCGAAGCCAGGCAATCCTTCATTCCTGTATTTCATAAGAGAGTACATAACATTCTTGCAGATTTAAATCAACTCTATTTAAACGTAACCCTTCAACCGAAAAATAAGTTCCCTCCTTGGAAAATTCCTGTTTTTCATTATTTAAATCCTTTCACAAGCTTAACCAAATCTGACACATCGGATATCATCTATCAACAAATCTTTCTTGAACACCGGCAACATTATGTTGACTTTATTCCAATTTATACAGATGGATCCAAATCGGCTAATAGTGTATCTTTTTCAGTCATTTTACCAGGTAATGTGCTTTCCTTTAAAATTAATTCTTACTGTTCAGTGTTCACAGCAGAAATAACTGCAATTTTATATGCATTGGAGGAAATTTCTGACAGTCTGCAAAAGCATTTCATCATTTACACAGACTCCCTTAGTGTATTAAAGTCTCTAGAATCATTTCATCCTCAATTTCATAATCATACCCTAGTTTTAAATGTTTTGGATATTTTAAATAAACTAGCATCTCGAGATTTTAAAGTTTTATTATGCTGGGTACCATCCCATGTTGGGATTGCGGGCAACGAGAGAGCGGACAGAGCTGCCAAATTGGCAACTGCCACAAAGAATACTACTATACCATTGACAGACCTGAAAAAGCACATAAAAATATTTCTTTTAAACAAATGGCAAAGAGAGTGGGATATTGAAAGCGAAAACAAGCTTCATGGAATTAAACCTACCATCGAACTTTGGCCTTCTCAAACGAACAGAAAAGCGGATACGGTTCTCACTAGATTACGAGTGGGTCATACTCGATCTACTCATCGTCATCTGCTGTTAGGAGAACAAGCTCCAATGTGTTCTCGGTGTAACTGCACTATGTCCGTCCAGCATATACTTTCTGAATGCCCAAAATTTTATACGCAGCGTTCACACTATTTTAAATCTAATAATATATTTTTATCTACTTTACTTGGGAAAAATCCACATGATAACCTTTTACCCTTTTTAAAATCAATTGGTTTTTATTCATATATTTAGTCTACTATCCTTTCTGTTTTGAAACTATTAATTATTAACTGTTATAATTAATTTTTATTCCACGTTGTTTCCTATACGAAGGAATTTAAAATTTTAACTTGAAAGAATTTTACGCAGTCTGGCGCAGCATGGCCAAATCTATGGCCCTTGTGCCAAAAAACCAAACCAAACCAAACCAAACCAAACCAGTTCTAATAACTAATAACCTTTTTCTTTTCTTTATTTTTATTGTTGCTGGAATGACGATGGATGAATTCACTCTGGAAAGACTAAATGAAATATATCTGAAGGAAGACCTCACCCCGCAAAGAATCCAAAGATGTATCCTCATGCTGAGAGCATTAGAATTCGACCTCCCAGACCAGACAAAAAAGATCCAGGAACTAATAGAAAAATTCCAGGAATCCATGGAATTAATCTTAACTGGAGAAGATGTTGATATGAATAGGACGCACTCTCCATCAAAAGCACTACAGGATAAAGACACCCATGGCAAGTGTAAAACTTTTTTGACTAATGATGTAGTGCATAATAATACTAACAAAAATTCCTATGTTGAGGACCCCTCTAACCAAACTAACACTAACATGGATATTGATCCAACAAACGAGGGAAGCCAGCCGCAACTAGAAATCCACGCTGAGAGAACTAGGAGTGACAGCAAAAAAATTCCCCCTAAAACAAAATCAATAGAAAATAACCCAGCAATTTTCCTTGGCGAAAGCCAAATTAATGAAATAGAAGATGATGAGGGATTCAAATACCAAAAACTAAGAAAAAATAAAAAACGCACCCTCTCAGGAGAGCAAGCCCCACCCAAGAAAATAGCTGCGGAACAGACCCCGAAAATAGCACTAAAAAATAAATATGAAGAACTCGGAAAAAAATAGATGAAATTAACGGAATAGAAAAGAATGAACAAAAGATACCCCTAGTTGTCCTTAAACGTACAGAGAATTACAAAACAATATTAAATAGGATTAATGAAATATATAAAATTAAATGTACGGCAAAACCAACAGGAGAGTACTTTCATATATATTGTATATCCCCAGAGGACCATCGTAGGCTAACAAAATATCTGGATGAGGAAAAGCTAGAATACTATGTAATCGCCACGCAAGCAGAAAAACCAATAAAAGTAGTTATAAAAGGTCTTCCAATAGACACAACCTGTGAAGAAATACAGGAAGAACTAACAAAGAAAGGATATAGGGTGGCAAAAGTCAACCAGTTCAGACAGTTTAGACTAAAAACCTTCCTGCCCATTTTTCAAGTCCATCTACTAAAATCTGAAAACCTAAAAAATATCTATGAAGAAAATACACTCCTCTACATGATAATAAAAGTAGAAAAATATATTAGAAAATCAATAGGCCAGTGCTTTGCCTGCCAATCATTCGCACACACCAGTGCAAATTGCAAGATGCAAATAAAATGCGTAATATGTGCGGAACATCACGATTCAAGGGAATGCCCAGAAAAAAATAAGGAAAATCCTACAAAAAAATGCGCCAATTGCGGGGGACCGCACACTGCCTCATACAGAGGATGCCCAAAATTTCCGAAAATACAACTCTCCAATGCAGTACAGAAAGGAAGATCCTTTGCATCTCTTTTTAAAAAACAACCGACGCCAGAAATCCCGCAACAGGAAAAAAATCACACCACACCAACCCCAAGTAGAGATAACAAGCAAAACCTAGGCAACCAGGACAGCAACGAAGACTTCGCTGATATTTTCAAACTAGTAAAACATCTTAAAATAATTATGCAAGCAATCCCCAATATCAAAGACCTACTAAGCAAACTAGAAAATGAAAGCAGCCCATGCAACAAATTATTCATATTGGCGGAAGCCTTCGACAATTCCCTCCTCAACCTCGCACTATGAACAATAGCAAAACTGGTCTCATCATCTGCTCTTGGAGCGCAAATGGTCTCCTAAACAAAATCAATGAGCTCCAAGACTTCGCAATAAAATATAACCCAGATATAATAGCTGTTCAAGAAACCCACCTCCGCACCAATAATAAAATTGCAATAGCCAACTACACCTTTTATTCAAATCCAAGTAGAACTGGACGTAGCATCAGAGGTACTGGAATTTTCATCAAAAATAACATTAAACATACGTACCACCCGAACCCAACCCTCAGATACCTGGAAGCAACCATAGTCACAATTCACACTACAATCTGCAACAAAAATATTAATGTTATCTCAACCTACCTTCCCCCTTGCACGGACAACACCTTTATAATGGATATAGAAACGCTGATCCAGACCGGCTTTGAAACCATTCTCATTGGCGACTTCAACGCAAAACACAAAAATTGGAACTGCGAAAAAGCCAACCCTCTTGGTATGAGACTCAACTCAATAACTAAAAAATTAAAAATGAAAATAATAGCGCCGGACCACCCAACAAGATACACCAAAACCAGTGAAACCATCATCGACTTTGCAATAGCCAGAAACATTAATTACCCACATGAAATTAAAACAATAACAGAACTCTCTAGCGACCATCTTCCAATCCTCTTGTACATTAACGTAGCGGAAATTAACAAAAAAGAAACATTCAAAGTAAAGCCGAACTGGAATCAATATAGAAAATACCTAAACGAAAAAACGCAACCAAATACCAAAATCAATAGCCCAGCAGCAATTGAAAACGAAGCAAGAAAAATTACCTCTGAAATCTCTAGCGCATTCAACAAAACCGCCAAATTTCACAAAGCTAGCTCCTTTGAAACTCCCCCAGAAATTAAAACGCAAACTACAATAAGAAACAAGCTGAGAAAAACCTGGCAGAAAACTAGACACCCCCTAATAAAAAAAACTACAACCGCGCCAAAGAAAAATTGAACAAGATGTGGGAAGAACATAGAAACAACAGCTAGGAGTACAAAATCGAAACCGCCACTGTCGAGGACAACTCCACCTGGAAACTAATTAAGAAATTCACCGGCAACAAATTCCGCATCCCCCCACTCAGAGGTATAAACACAATAGCGTACAGCAATAAAGAAAAGGCAGAGGAACTCGCCCACAACCTAGAAGACCAATTTAAATTAAATCCTATCTCAAACCAAGCCACAGAAAAAATAGTCAACAAAACAATCAGAAAATTCTGGAGCAAACAAATCCAAAACCCGATTCAACCCTTCAAACCGGATGAAATCATTGAAGCCATAAAAAACACTAAAAAGAAAAAAGCGCCGGGAGAAGACGGCATTACAAATGAAATGCTCAAAAATCTTCCTTTAAAAACCATCTTTAAAATAACGAAACTCACCAACGCAATTATGAAATATCATCACTTCCCACATGCTTGGAAAACATCAATAGTCATCCCAATCCACAAACCAGGAAAGCAAGCTCACAACCCAACAAGCTACCGACCGATTAGTCTCCTTCCCTCCATCAGCAAAATTATTGAAAAAATTATCTACAATAGACTAAAACCAGAAATTGAAGACAAAATCATTCCATACCAATTCGGCTTCCGCAATGAACACTCCACAGTTGCTCAACTCTACAGAATGACTGAAATTATCAAGCAGGGTTGGCTCGATCAAAAAGATACAGGCGCAGTCTTCCTAGATATAGCTAAAGCCTTCGACAAGGTCTGGATCAAGGGTCTCATATTTAAAATAATCCAACTCAATATTCCTGATGGCCTTATTAAACTTCTTGCATCTTACCTTACATTCAGGCAGTTTAAAGTTCGTGTAGGAGATGAACATTCCTCCCCTAAGCCACTCCAAGCAGGCATTGCCCAAGGCTCCATTCTCGCACCAATATGCTTTAATATCTACATCAATGACATTACTAGAACAACCAAAACCCAACTATACATCTTTGCTGATGACACTGCGATCCTGAGCACAGATGAAAATAGACACAAAATCACAGAAGACCTTCAAAACCACCTTAATCAACTTGAAAAATGGCTTGTCAAATGGAAAATTAAAGTAAATGCAGAAAAAAGCCAAGCAATATTCTTCTCTAGCAAAAAAAATAAACCTCCTCCACCTACCCTCAATAGCATAACAATCCCTTGGCAAAAGGAAACAAAATATCTTGGTGTAATTCTAGATCAACGACTCACCTTTGGACCCCACATTAACTCCATTAAGAAAAAATACCTCACAGCGAAAGCCACCCTATATCCTCTCATAAACCACCATTCCAAGCTCTCCATAAAAAACAAAACCCTCATCTATACATCGATCCTAAGGCCAATTCTCACCTATGCGGCCCCGATATGGGGAATCGCCGCTCAAACCCACATAACCAAGCTAGAAATTCTCCAAACCTAAATCCTCAGGCAAATATCAAGCATGCCCTGGTTCGTAAGAAATAATAATATCAGAAAAGACTTCAATATCAAAACCATCAGAGAGCTCATTAAAAAATACGCAACCTCCTTTTTTGAAAAAATTGATAAGATGCAAAACATAGCCATTAAATCCATCCCCCGCTACAACCCCTACGATCCTCTGTACAAAAAAAGACCACGGACACTCCTAAACTGAGGGCAAAGAACCTTTAACAATGTGAAGAAGCAAGCAGAAGTCCATCAAATAACCATTAAGCAAGGGAGATAAGCCACCCCACCGCAAAACCACAAGAAAGGAAGAAGAGGCCATCAAAAAGCCATTAAGAAAAGATCGATAACCAGCGGCAAGAAGAAAGAAGACGACCACAAAGAAGCCACGTGCCTGCCACGAGAAGACCTTGAAGAACCCCACGTCCATCTGAGAACCCCATTCTGCGGCGAAGATAAAACAAGAGAAACACAAAGAAGACACGTGCCTGCCAAGAGAAAACCTTGAAGAACTTCACGACCCATCTGCGAACCCGTTCCAGCCGGCTCTTATCACCAGATCAACCCCCTCCAGACGGACGAGAATGAAAGTCGAATTGCTGACCAGCCAACGCCCTACTAACGCTTCCCAACCCCTTATGTACTTAAATTAGTAAATTTATCTATTTTTTCTTGTTTTTTTTTAATATTTTTTTTAAATTTTCTTTTTTTTCTTTTTCTTTTATTTTTTTACTTTTTATTTCACAAATTACTAAAATTTTAATTCACTCTGCACTACATTATTATGTTATATTATGTTTTGCACAGGTATCTTCAATAGCACTTTTTAGGGAGCGGAGATTACAGGCTGACCGCCCAGGCTCTCCATCAAAATCTACTATTCTGGTAGACGACGTTCCGAGGACTGAGCAGTTGCAGGAGTTTGAGCAGTATCAGGAGTTCTTATCCTGGTCATGATGCAAATTACGGAGATTTTCTCAAGAAAATCCATGATCACTGTAATTATCTAAAAAAGAAATACAAGGAAATTAAAGAACATAGAGAATATATAGAAGCAGGCTGTCCTGTTAGCGTTCGTACAACCCCCGAGGAAAACTTGGAGTTGATAGATAGGTACCAAGGATATCTGAAGAGAGCGGAGGAAAAATTAAACCAAGCTAGGCCATGCATCAGAAGAAATTGCTACTTACATGATGGGAACAAAAATCTCTGCGCACGTATACAGTATTTACAAAATAGATTGGAACAACATACCTCAATAGCTAAAACTTTTCTTGACACCCTACAACAAATGATGGAAAATGGACTAGAACATACGACCCAGTACCTAGACGACTATGCCAAATATCAAGAAATAAAAGCCGATATTTATAACGCTGAAGAAGAGTTAGGAGTTATTAGCCCATGCCCTTTCATGAATTGCAATAATCATCCTCCCGAAAAAATTGAACAGCCCCCCCAGACTGTAGCGGAAGAACATACACATGACAACAAAATGGATGTCGAAGAAAAGCCCATACAACCAGTCGACAATAGGCGCACAGCTAAGAGGATGGAAGACCCAAACAACGACAACTTTAAAACAGTAAACCCAAAAAAGGCTGCTAAAATTAGGAAAATTGACGAAAAAACTGAAAGCATGGACACTACAAACAGGTTCGAAGTTCTAAACCAAATCCAAGATACCCAAGAAGTAGCAAATTCCAGACCCGCAGCAATAAATCTTAAACTCACCAGTCACTACAACATCACATTGCAGGAGATCCAGAGGAATTTCCCGCAGACCGAAAATAGGCTGATTAGGAACATGATTGCTATACAACCAGTAAATGAAGAAGAAAGATCCAAAATTATTGATTTGTTGACCGAAAAGAAGGAGGAATTTATTATTTCAGAAAGTTACGACGAAAGGCCAATTAAAGTAATAAAGATTATAAGAATATCTCAACTTAAGAATTTCAGGATGAAGACTCTCTACCCAATATTCCTACTAGAAGTTAAGAAGTCAAAGACTGCTCAAAACATCTTTAATGAAAAGTCCCTCCTACATCTGAGCATAAAAGTAGAAAGCTACAGAAGAAAAACTTCCGCTACAATCTGCTATAATTGTGCAGGGTTCTTTCATGCTGCAAGGAACTGCAGACTTACACCGAAATGTATTAAGTGCGGAGGCCCCCATGCTACCAGAAACTGCAATATTAAGGAAAAAATTCCAGACCCAGTCTGCGTCAATTGCAATGAAACAGGACACACAGCTGCCTGGAAAGGATGTTCCAAATACCCCAAGCTGACATCAGTAAGAGGAAGACCCACCTATGCTGAAATAATAAGGAAAAACCCAAGTA
>JAPMOR010031483.1:0-10429 GCA_026543865.1 Argiope aurantia | reverse complement strand
TAAGACATTCTTATAGACATTTCTTTGACAATGTCGAGTTCATCTTAGGTATCCTTGAAAGATATGCCTTGGGTTTTTCTCCCTTTGCTCGGAGTGTAAGAAATAGCAGCAATCGTCAATTTTTTGAGCGCTTGTTAGAAATCATTAAATAAAAAAATGAATCAGGGGCAGGAAATAAGAGAACATTTTAGAATGAAGTGTTTAATTTGAGATAAAAATTAAGAAATTAATTACAATTTAAATTAAATTAAGAAAATATACATGTAATTTCTTAATAATTCTTAAATTAAATTAAAAATATATTCTAAGTTCAAATTTGAACTCAGAATCATATTTTAAGACAAAAGAAAAATAGCATTTTCATATTATTTCTTGAAATGAAACCAAAATATATTAAGAAAACGCGATAAATTCTCTCATAAACTCTGCCGGTTTAAAGGTTAACTAATTGATACTGATTATCAGTGCGGAAGTCAACAGAAATCATTATCGGAGGGTAATTAACTATTAGAAGAAAGCAAACTAACGATCCTATTTTGATGACGTATGATGCTCGTTATCTTTATATCATTGCGATGTTCGGTTGTTTATCAATCGTTAAATAAATAATGCACTCCTTATAATGCCAAATGTGTTCCACGTTTGTTAATTAATACTGACGAAAAGTGCTGCGAGAGGTCTTCGTTAATTTCGTTTATAAGACTAGTCTTTATGGCTAACAAACTTCGGCATTTTTAGAAATCAATTTGCGGTCTTGTGGCACTCGTTTTGATGTGCCTTAATGGACTGGGGCAAACATGGGAATAATTACAATTAGCTAAATTATTCATTGAATACATAAAGCGAAGCCTTTCGCAAAAGCGAGCACAAGAATGGGAGTAAATGTCAGTCTATCGAAAAATTTGAGGAGATGTGGAATTATAGTTCGAAGCAACCTTACTTGATAATATTTTAAGCTGTATTCTTCTGCTTTTATTTGATTTTTAGAATTACATAACAAACGATTATTTGTACATAAAAATTCCTTTAATATGAACTCAATACGCATGAGAACAAACTAGGTGATTAAAATACTAGAAGGAATGGTACTTAAAAAAATACTTAAAAATATTTCAAAAAGTTATAAAATCAGGGGAAAAATAGTGAGAAATAAAATTACTATTGCTGAAAAGTTAATTTTTTAAATTTCAAAATACTATGAAAATGTTTTCTGAGCAATATCATATTACAGTTTTGTTTACGTTATAATTTTGTGCAATATTAAGTCTAGAAAACAAACTATCAGTTGGTTAATCTCGGTAAGTCCTGAAACAGAATTTATGGCAGAGAAATTATATATTATCTCCTGATATTTAAAAACAATTTTTAACAATTAAAGAGCAAATTATCGATTATAACTTAAAAAATAAGTAGCAGGAAGTACAAAATAAAGCAAATATTAAAAACTATATTTCATATTAATATTTATGGAGAAATTGATTACATAATTGTTAATTATGTATATTTTAATTCATTACACACTGTATTATTATTTTTTAGATGGTAAATTACATCATTATTTTATGTTCCTATGAAATAAATCATTAATAAAAAGGTATAGTTCGCTAATTCAATCATTTTTTTTTCGAAACAGATCATTCACAAAAATTTTAAATTAAGATCATGATAAAGAATAAAGAAAATATATCTCAACCTAAAATAAGAAGAATAAAATAAGAAAGTGTTGATATCCAATAAGAGGAAAAACCGCTTAAAACATTATTGCTAACAAATTTTTTGTTGGGAGAGCGATAGTTTAGAACCAGCCTTCAAAAAAATTCTTAAAGAATACTGCAGCATTCTGAAATGCATTGAAAAAACTTAAATTAAAATCTGCGAAATTTGCACAGTAATTTCTTGAAAGAGAAGGAGAAAAAAACCAGAATAATCGTTTTCATACTTTCTAAAGATGGGTTTACACTCAGCCAGTTATAAGATTACAGTAAGTCACGCATACGCAGAAGAAAGATTGCGCATGCGCTGAGAGCAGACAATAGCAAGCTCTTGTCTTGATGGGACCTCTGTAGAATAAAGCATAATTATTAATCTCTGTATTGATTTCTGAATTGAATATATAAATATTCAAATGTTTTTAATATGGTTTTACAAATGTAAATTACTTCAATCACAACTGAATTAAAATATTTTGCTAGTAGAGGGACGAGATTTTTTATAATTGAATTAAGAGGTAGATGAAAATAATAGACGAGGTTCAGGAACAGTTATTTAATTATTTTATAAGTCCCACATTTCACAGGATAAACAAGCACGAACACGAAACTCACTTATAATGACCTCCAAGAAGGATCATGGGAAATATACCTTGATATTAATAAGGTAACGCCATCTGTTGTATCAAAAGAGAATGTAATAGAGTTACGTAACCGCTACATGCTTTATTTATGTTTGGATGATACATAAACATTATTTCTGCAATCATTATAAATAATTTTGAATGCGTTATTCTATGTGCCAGTGGTTACAAGACATTTAAATATTCTTTATTTCTTTTATAAATAAGAATAAAATACGAATAAAAATTTTATAAAAAACAAAATTCTCAAGAAATTTTCAAAATTTCTAAGATTTAGAGAAAGTGTTGGATATTTTATTAGATCAAAATAATGTCAAATTCATGCAAAAATGATTTTGCGTCTTATACCGCAATTGTTCATTCTTTATTTTTAATATAACAAATGTGTCTGAAGCGTTTTTTTACATCCAACAAATTTCAATAAAATAAAAAAATATATATATACAATTTATGAAGATTTTAGAACGTGTTTGGCCTTCTTTAAAATGAAAGCTGAAGTTTCAGTTCAAGAAAATGTTTAATTTATTATTTTGGAAGCAAGAATGTGATTTATTATATCCGAAAAAAGAGCAAAATTCAAATGAAGAAGAATACAATTTCCTTTTTCTAAAAAGGAAGTGTATTTTTCCTTATGTTGGGAAGAATAATAAATTTGAAAAGCTATACCACTTGCAATTCAACATCAAAAACCTCCCTCTTCTACGCACACAGAATAAATAAAAAAAAAAATTGCTAAAGTACTGGTTAAAAAGATTGCTACTATTTTATGTATAAGTTATTACATATCCGAAGACCAAATTCCAAAAGGCAAAAAGCTTTTATATTTGTATACCCTCACTGAAAATAATAAAGAATGAAAAAACTTTCGCCTCGACTTCCATTTTATAAATTAAATCTGACACACTCATCTATTGTTGAAATAGGGACCTTCATAAAACCACAGATATGTCCTGTGAGACATCTATCATGGATATGCACACATACATATATATAAATAACAGAAATAAAGAAGCAAAAAGAAAAGAAAACGTTACTTCTATATTGATCACACAGAATTTTCATTCATCTTGCAACAACGACTTTCAGATGTGACCCTGAACTATGTACGTTTCGAAAAGAACAAAAAGAAAAGCCAAAAGAAAAAAAAGAATTTTCAACATGTTTGGAATTCAGCGTTCTTACACCATTGCATCGATTCGTTTCAATTTCACGATTTCCGGAGGAAACTTCTGTGTCGCACAGCTTGGAGTATTTTGTCCCTTGACGCAGGGAATTAGATACCGCCATGAGGGGGGAAGATAAAAAGAATAAAATAAAAAAAGAACCTTTTTCCCGCTCTTTTTCTTTGGTTGCCTCTGGTGAGTAATCGAAGTGTTAAAGGCTTACGTTCCGTGTCTCAGAGGAAGTTTTTATCTTCCTCTAGCACATGTCATGTGCTATATGAGAACTTTTTTGGGAACTACTTTTAGAGAATTATTATTCTTTTTTTTTTCCTTTTCCCTTTAAGAAAATAGATCAGCAGCTTTTTAGAGACGTTGACGCAAAAAGTCCGAATTTTGGGGTAAAGAAGAAAGATTTGCTTTTCCTGCTCTGAAAATGGATTTTCTACCACTTTAATAACATTTTTATTTGTTTGTTTTTGTGATTTATGGGGTTTGAATGTGGAGCAGTTCTAAAAAATGCTGACATTTCTTCGATAATGTTAAAATTCAATTTGTAGTGTAACATAAACCTTAGAATTTTGAAGAAGAGTAGTTTTATCGAAATACAAAAACGGTGATAGATATTAGGTAAAATAAAAAGATTTCAATCTTTAAAAATTGCAAAAACCAAAAGAAAATGAAAAATCGCAGTAAATGTTCAGTGATAATAGTTATAATTTCTGATAAATATGGGCGCATTCAATAATAAAAATCATTTAACAAAGTTATTTATAAATTAATGATAGTAAGGAAAGTCTAAATGTATATAACGAACAAGAGCATTTTTAATATGTTGTATTTCTAGGTTTTAATTGTTATATTTAAAATTAGAATAATTAATGATTTTTTATAACTTGTAAATAATCTTTGAAATGGCATTGTTACTAGAAAATCCTTCCAGTGAGTACACGGTGAAAAGTAACAGTAACGAGCTCAATAATGACTAAAGACATTATATTCTAAATGAATTCACAGTATGAAGCACACAGCCGAAGCGAATACAAGACCAGCGCTTGCAAGAAACAACTTAAACCAAGCAGCAGATCATTGTTATATAACCGCAACAGCACAAAGCTCTCAGAGAAAACTCGCTGGAAATAAACACTTCAAAAGAAAAAGACTTCGCTCAACTACTCGCTTGAACTGAATTCAACTATTTTTGTCCGTTATTATCTCTTATCTGTGCTCCCGTATTTTTTAAATCCTCACAGGACATCGAATATTCTGGAACAAACTCTGGACAATCCTAATGGAGCAATCACGAAGTTTCTCGAATATTCAAGATCCTTCATTTTTGTCACTAAAAGATCGCTATGACCGTGTCATTCAGCAACATTACTATATCCATAAAACTATTTTCCTTACCAGAAAACTGACTGCCAAAAGAAAACAATCGTAACTATGTTTAATAAATACTTTTTGACGTTTTAACTTGTCGAGATTATCCTCCTATCGATATTAGAATGAAATTCATGCAAATTTTGTATGAATTTATAAAATTTTTAATCCTATTCAAATTGCATACCGAATCAATCCTACAACAAAATCAGTTGTAGTGTCTCATAATGAATAGGGCCGATACAAAATATTAAATTAATTTTTTTTTCTGTAAAAATATCTGTATTTGACTTCTTAATTTTTTTTATTTTTACTTTTATATGTGTTGCTGAAAAAATAACAAATTTTATTGAATTTACTGATTGTTTATAATTTTTTTCAAAAATCGTCTGATTTGTAAAAAAAACCCAACTTTTTAATTCTTATGGCAATATAATTATTGAAAAAAATTTTTACAGAAGATTTAATCCGAATTATAGAATGTAAAGAAATATAAAAGAAAAATAAAATTACTTGGATTTAAATCATTACTTATCTTTCTAAATATTCAAATAATCGTTTTGAATGGTTCTTTAACATTACTCATAATAAACTAAACATCACTCAAAACAGTTTTAATATAATTATGATATTTTACTTTATTTATAATGTTTCCTTATCTGAAAATGGTTATACATGCATTATTAACTTTATAATGAATGCTGAACACGATTACAGTTTTTTTTAATACTTCACTTAATGTTTTGCTTCAGTCTGATCTTAATGCAGTTTTTTGGTATAAGTGAGTGCTTATATCATGCTTAAACGCATTTGAATTTTTAAAACCAATTTAAATAGACGTTCCCACTCATATAAAATAGAGTGGCTTTTAACTATAGTTTATTTTTTTAAAAATATTTTTGTTACTTCAAATGGAAATATGATTTATTTAATAATAAACATTTCAAACTTACTTAAAAGCAGCATGGATTCCCTACCGAATTTTTCCCATTTTTGATTGACTTTTTTGATATTTTTTTAGTAAATTTATTATTATGTTATAAATATATTACATTTTTAATATAAAAGAATTTAGTTTTTATGCTTAATTCACTGTTAGAATTATTTATGGAAATTATACCATTTAATAAAATATTATACTTCGTAGCAGCACATGTGCATCAATAAGTGATACATCTTTATTTTTAGAGGCTCATTTTGTATTTTAAAATTGCAGAAATCGCACTATTTCTTTAACTTGATTTTTTTAAGGCATCAAAATTTTTTAAAAATATTTAAATACAATTTGAATTCTTAGATATTCATAAAAATAAAAATAATAAACTTTCTTGTCTTTTAAAATTAAATTTTAATAAATTTTATTAAATTAATATATTAGCCCTAAATTAAGTTCTGAAAAATATTAAAATATTATATTGGTAATGAATATGAATAAGTGTATTAAATTTCAAAATTCTAGACGATCAAAATCAATCTCGTACAAAATTCTCTTCTGTACAAACATGGAAGCATGTTAAGTTAAATGAAAGTGTGTCAGAATATGAACCCATTTTCTGTGATGAAGTATGAGCTGTTTATCTACTAACTTAGTACGTGCTCCTTTAAAGAATATAAAAAACACCATCTATCCTTTTATATGTCCATCTGCGATGTGTTATAGGCAATTTTAAGCATAAATTCCAAGTAAGTTCAGCATAAATGGGCTGTAGCGGTAAGCAACTCCGAACGCTCTTCTGACAAGACTATTGCCTATTTTCAGGTATATAAACTCACCGCCTTTTCGTATATATAGACATTTACAAAAGAATATATATATATATATATATATATATATATATATATATATATATATATTGGAGGATATATTTTATTTAGAAATATAGTAAACTCTGTTTATTAGGGAGAATTAAGTGGCGTTAGTATGTATCATTAGCCATATGAACAATAAATGTAAAAGTTTCGAATTAAAATGATAAATGGGAAAAATAAATAAATGAAAACATTTCTAACAGATGAAGGTCATGCCCTGACAAGGAACTCGAAAAATAAAGATAAGATCATTCAAAAATGATTGTCTGATTCCTGAAACAAACAGCAGGAATTTAAAAACACAATAATTCGTTTCATCGTAGTTTAGACTGCGATTAACGAGCATTGCTTTTTAATCTTGAATTACATAACAATAAATATCAGCGAATGCGATGATAGTAATAAACTTCTTAAGAAGCTAGCTGGTTATGATACAGATATGCGTCCCTCCCTTCCCTTGTTAACCACCATTGCTGGTAATACATTAAAGGATACCTCGCTTTGAATACTAGAATTGCACACCTAATCTTTTTACTTCCTAGTAAACATAGTACAGAGAAAGTATAGTAATCACCAAACAATTCTAACTCGAGATTTTGACGAATCGCCTCGTTTTAGACCTCCATAAATTCGAAAAACGCATTTTTGGAAAATGTCCTCCTGTATACCTGTCTCTCTGTGACAAAGAGAACTCATAGAGGCTTTGAGCTAGACGGTTGTAATTTTGTATACAGTCTTTAACCCAAATTTACAGATTTTTTGTCAAATTTTCAGTAAAATATGTTCAGAGGAAGTCCGGCTATTCAAACATAAGTTAACACGATAATTACAAAATAAAGAAAGATGGATAAAATTCGGTATAGGGATTTCACATCTATATTGTAGACACCTGAAAAATTTTGAGCCAAATCGAATTACGATTTGACTGTCTGTTGATCTATACTTTCAAAATCATGTAAGCCGACGTCCTGGCATAGGGGTAGAGCGTCTTCCTCGTGATCAGGACATCCTGAGTTCGAGTCCCGGTTCTGGCATGGTTGTTCTATCTGTGAGATGTGTGAACGTGCCCTCCTGTAAAAAGGGGCTGTGCAAGCGAATGTGTGATGCGTGAGTAGCAAAATCGTACTCTTGGCGCTACCATAAAAACAAGAGACGCTCCACCACCGGCTTAAAATCGCTGTCTTCGTAACAGCGGGCTTGTCCATGGCAAGTGCCATAAGAAACAACAACAACAGAATTATGTAAGCTCTATAACTGAAAAACGCAATCACTTAAATGTATCAAATTTTGTATTGGATTTTGTGATTATACGTGCAGTTTTCTGTCAATTTATTTTTTACAATCTGTTGAGAAAAACGTGTCTAAAGGACAAATTCGGTTTTGAGATACTATTAGATCATGCCAGGGAATAATCATCAAGTAATTTGCCAAAGATGACCATATAGATTTAGTAAAAATGTTATATTCACGTCAAAAGTTAATATATTGTAACTATTGTAAGTCAGTGCCACGTAAGGCGTTCTCTGGCGTGACAAGTTTACTGGATAGTATGCTAGAAGGTTTTGGGGAGACCACTCCCGCTGGTTTAGATCATATTCCGGGAATTAAAGAAAATCATTTTTTAAGTGAATTAAACTCATATTTTATATTTCATGTAATCATTCCAGATATTTTTTTGATCTCATAATAGTGTTTTAGAACTGAATGGTTTTTAATTGCCATTTTTGCACTGAAAGACGAATCTCTTTCAAAAATCACATAAAAATGTAGAAAAAAAAAGTTCGAGTTTTAAATTCTTGTTAACAAAATTTATTTGTATAAATACAAAAATTCGAAGGCATAATTATTAAATATTTCGCTTATTTTTGAAACTGAAAAAATATTAGTATGAAGCTAAAATGCATTCAAATTTGATGGAAAAACTTAAAAAGTAGCAGAGGAATAAATAAACAAAAAAAATCACAAAAAAAAAAATCTCGCAAGCAACAAATAAACAAATTTTATTTGAGAAGTGAATTAGTGCAAAGTCAATCTTTCTCTTCTTTTGACTATACTTAATAAAGCAGGAAAAGCAAAGTTGGTTCCAGTTGCTTTTTCTTTCTTTCTTTTTTTTAAGAATCGATTTCAGAGGTACGAAAAAGATCACGTGACAGAGTCGATTATGCTTTGTTAGGGTGTATGCATGCATGAACTCTCAGACTTACCGAGCATTTATTTAAATTCAATTTCCTTGTTTCTGGTTTCATTGTTTGGTTTGTTGGGTTAGAAATAGTATCTTGGTTACCGGGTGTACCTGAAATATTAAGGCCCTTAGTAGGATATTTTAAAAATAGAAATATAATTCACCCTCTTGCTTAATAGTTATATAATTCATATTTGTTATCTAAACGTTAAGTATTATGCTTTGAACTTTTGACTACGGATATTTTTCAAAACATTTATTCTTTATTTTCCATACGAATGAACTCGCATATTCCGAATAAAAATCTCTTGTTCGAAATTTTTTCCCAAGTGGTTTACAAATCTGAGACTGGCATAGTGGACTGGTTATAATAGCATTATAACCAAAAAACCACTTTTATTGAAAGCTGTTCTACTTCAAAAAGTATTTTAACTACTTATAAATTTTGAGTGGGATTGTATATGTAAAATGATAGTCAAAAAGTTAAACCTACTCTATAAGAACAGAATGAACTTTTGTTTATTTGTCTATCTATCCGTTACGAGAAAATCTTAAGACATTTAATTAAATAAGAAAAATTAATCGAAATTTCAGCGCTTTTGATGATTTTGTCGCCAATAAATTCTGAAATAATTATGACATAGAATTTATATATCAATTAAATTTTAAATGATATTAATTTAATTGACAAGCAATGTTTACTTTAATTTTAATAAAATGTTCAAATTTTGCGTTAAAATTAATTACATAATTCTTTATCACAATTAAATTCAAACCAATTCTTTTTTTGATGTTGTTTCATCAAATATTTGATTTGTATGCTTTTTCCAATGTTAACGTTATGATAAAACATTGCTTCCTGTAAGGTAGAATAGTTACTTCCACTTTTATTCCGTAGCATTTACATATTAATAGAATAGCAAAGAAATTCTATCATTCATGTATTTTAATGTGCACGCGCCGAAGACGAACGACGTTTGTTTAATTTCTATGCTATGTGATGTATTGTTTAGCTTCATAAATTTTGGAATGATTCAGATAAGTGTGTAAAATCATTCAAAGATACTGAATTCATTTCCAATTGTGTTTTACTGGCTATGGCACAAACACCCAAAGAAGATAGTGGTGCTTCAGTCATGGCAATTTGAATCATAATATGACGGAACTGCTATTGACGCCTTTATTACAATACAGAAGGAAAAAAGTGGAATCCCAAGGATTGTAAGATTCTTGCCAAAAAGTTTAAATTATGAATTCAGAAAGAAGAATGCGTTTTGGCTGCTGGCTGAAGATTCAGACAGCAAGGGGAGTTTTAATAAAAATCAATGAAAGGCATTACAGTGAGCAACTGATAATGGATTTAAAATGTCATAAATGTTTAAACATGATTCATGTTTTTTTCCCGACCAGCATCTTCATAATAATATAAATATTCTACAATTGTAATTGCAATATAATGAGATATCTTTAAAGAAATTACTCCTTATAAATAATTTCTGTTTCAAACAGATATAGCAAGTGTTGGGCAGGATGAAAATATCTCTA
>JAPMOR010031480.1:0-14533 GCA_026543865.1 Argiope aurantia | reverse complement strand
CTGTTTATTTTCTTAATGTTTGATGCATTTTAAATGAAACATTGTTAATTAATCGACCTTTGAGATTCATTCTTAAGCACTTTTGAATTTAAATAAAACAGAATAAAGGAAATTAAAAATTTCTAGTCTGCGTAGCGTTACCCCAACTGGCGAAGTAAACTTCACGCATTTGCGTTACCATAACTGGCGTTGAAAATTCACGCATGCGCATTGTGTTCTGATTGTTGACAACTATTTTCAACGGATACGGACTTGATTTAAATTATTTTTAGGTTAGTTAAATGCTTTTGTAATTAAATTGTATTTATGTTATATATTTTTTTTGTATATGCTTATAGTTTTAAGTACATCGTTTTTAAAGTAGTTTTTTTTAACCTGTATTCGACCGATTATTTTAAACGATTCAGTTTATTTTCTTAGTGTTTGATGCATTTAAAAATAAATATTGTTTATTAATCGATCTGCTCATGGTGAATCTGAGAAAATTTTGTTGCCAAATTTTTGGGATATTACATAAATTAAGAAATATATTCTTTAAGGCCCATAAAGTTTAAACGCTCAGTGACTCTGTTTTCAGTAATCATATTATAAAAAATGTTTTGTTTCAGTAAAAAATTATTATTATATTAATTGTAGATTAGTCTTTTCCAGTTTAATTTAAAGCATAAATTCTACGGGAGCTAACAGAAAATTAGAAGGATACGTATTACGTTATGACTGAAGGCCTTTACAATATTATAAATGAATTATATGACTATCAAAATTTGTAGTTTTAAAATATTTTGATGAAGAATATATTAAAGTAGGAATTGCATAAAATATTTAATTATTAAAATTTTAACGAACATTAAGATTGGCGAACCGGCTGGTCGTCAAAGGCGGCTAGTAATAAATAAGTGAAAATAGAAGCAGTTAAAAGGAACTTACATATGCAGTTACAAACACGAGATTCTTTTGACATCCAAACTTTTTATATCAAAAAGTGAATAATTGCTGCGATTTTTCTAATTATTTTTCATTTTAAATATAATTTGCTTTCGAAAATGTAGATACAATTTAATGAAATATTTAATATTCATGAAATAAAATTTAATATCTCTGTTCTAATATTCTCATGGCTGAAATTATATTTTCTAATATGAAACTAATAATAGTCATTAAATCTTGATTGAGTTTAAATTATTATGGCGATTTTAAGAACACAGGTTTTTGAAGTAGAAACTGTCTGAACAATTTTTTAGATTTCAATCTATAGATCATACTTCATTTCCTTCACTTCGAAAATTTAGAATCAAGCATTTTTTTTTTTTTTTTTTTTTTTTTTTTTTTTGTAGAAAGCAGCACACAATATCTGAGGAAAGATCATAAATTATTCTAAATACAGGATGTTTCAAAATTTACGAGAAAGATTTTAAAGTGAGGTAGAAATCATCTAAACAAGCAATTTTCCCCACACAATGCATTGGAGGATGCACACACCGTATACAATGTTTTTCCAATTCTTTTAAATAAAATATATAGAAATTGCTGACCGCATCTCCCTGTTAGTATCCCAGTGATAAACAAGGCTTAGCAGATGGCGCTGAAACTTGGGCCCCGAAATATCATCCAGTTTACTGATCCTATAATGAAGCAGTGCTCCAGACACTTTTAAATGAAGCAGAAAGTGATTTTAATGATAAGGATAATTTAACAGAACAGTTTTTCGATGAAAGTTCGCATTCAACTGATATTGATATGTATGTTCAAACATAATTAATTTTTCTGTTGATAATGTATTTTGAAAAATTTATAAAATATACTAATATACCAAGATATATATATACAGAATTTACAGGTTGATTTTTATACTAGTTCTTAACCTGCATATTTAAAATGCCCTAGAAAACCGTGTTATGAAAGTGACACAAGCAGATAAAAGAAGGGTCAATTTTACCCATTGTCATTTTTTTTTCATATAATTGTTGAATATTACATTATATTATCTTCCATGTACCTTCATATACTGTAAAAATAAATATGATTTAAAAAGTAAAAAATAATATACTTTTTAAAGAATATTATTAATTATAAAATATAATTTGAGAAGAAAATGTCTCTTCCAACGCATTTGCTGCTTTTTTCAATGATAATATAGTTTGGAAAATTTCTAAAACATATCTATATATCAAGAAAAATATCTGCAAAATATATTGGCAGTTTTTCATACTAATACATTCATTAGAAAATTTAATTTGAGTGTAAATGAAATGCGGTCTCGTAGACCATACCTCCCCAGTTAAGTCCTAAAATTTCACCTCCCCAGTTAAAGTTTAAATATTATAAAATTTTATTTGCTACTTTGAGATCATCTGGATACAATTCCCACTGCAACTGTTTTCCGAAGACACTACAATTCCCACTCATCTGAAGCAAAAAACCATCCTCAGTTTCTAAATCTCTTTCTGCTCTGAAAAACCTGAATAAAGGCCTAATTGAGTACGTTCAACTAGAAATAAATGAGCTTCATTATCTGGAAAAAGAGCTCTCTTCAAATTATTTAATTATGCGATTAAGAAAGGGGAAAATGTGTCCTAAAGCAAATAAACTATGGAGTAAAAAATACCCCCCCCCCCCTCAATACTGATTGCGCATTGAAAGAAGTGGTGACTTTTCTATTAATAGAAGATATTGAAATTGCCCCCATCGCCTTTAATAGGGTAATGGGGTGCATAAGACAAGTATCGTCTGCCGGCTTTCAATTGAAGGATGCATGCAATCGTTCTGCCTATTGTGATGCCTTAAAAGTTGCGATAGAAACTGATGGAAGTAATTAAAACGCATTCAGTTTTAAAGGAGGGTGGGAAGTGAACCGCGAACCGATTCAGGCTTCGTTGCCAGCCACTGACGTTAATTAAATAATCTGGCGGAAACGTGATATTACATCACCCTGAAGGGGTTGTGCGCTGAAGCACTCTGGCCGCATGAAAATTGTTTCAACCCAGTTGTAACTAACTTCTCGAATACGAAGTATATCGAGTGGAAGTATTGTAATCGTCGAAAAATTCGAACTCAAGATATTGACGAATCGTGACCTTTCGGTACAACCTGAATCAAAATAACACATTTTTAGAAACATATACTAATTTAGAAACACAAAATAACACATTTTTAGTTGTCTGTCTGACTAACTGTCTATCAGCTTGATTACTCGAAAATGGATGATATACACGGAAGAAATTTAATATATAGACTTTACATCATAATCAGAGATTTTCTGCAGTTTTGAATGATATCTATTCAGAAGAAATTTCACTGTCCTTCTCTAAGAGTGCAAATGAACTCAATCATCACAAATCGCAAAACAGATAGATAGATAAAAATTGTGTGCACACATTTACGATGTAAAGTGCGGAATGTTAACAAATTTGGACCTATATCTATCAAATTGTTGAGCATTTGTCTGTATGCACGTAAACACAAAAGTACCATGATTTAAATGTACAATATTTGCTATGTAATCGCATTGACCTTTATTGAAGAGTATGAGAAAATGTTATGTTATTCTTGTCATCTTGTTTCATTTTTACTAGCCGCCTTTGGAGACCAGCTGGTTAGCCAGGAATAATACTTTGTAAAATTTTCAATTAAATACTTACTTTGTTCTCTTAATATCTTCTTTAGCAAAATATATTTAAACTTCAAATTTCGATAGTAACGTAACTCATATCATTATAGAAGCCTTACGATAATTCGTTCATTGTACTATATATCTCTCTAATTTGCAATAAGCTGTCGTGGAATTATATGGATCTAATTTGCAATAAGCTGTCGTGGAATTATATGAAAAATATCCCATTTTATATTTATTCCATAACATTACGCATCAATTTAAACACGTGCTGAACATAATATTTTCATTGGTTTAGTTTGCAATAAGAATTAATTTAATCATTCAGTTTGAGTTTTCCTCAAGATGACGATAACGCACTGATACACTCTTAACGTGTTCTTGCATGTTAAATTTTACTTTCATTTTGTGTGAAATAAATTGCTGGAACATATGGTTATAAGATTTATTTTTAAAAAATCATTAAAAATAAAAACTTAATTTATAGGTTAAAACATTGGCATCAATGAAAAAAAAATTAAACTTTTAAAACTGTAATATGATTTAAAAAACTGTTTTATGTTGTAATGCTTTCGGAAGTTATCTGGGGAAAATGTCAAAATTTAACTTACATTTTAATTAATTAAAATTCTAAATGAAAATTCAAAAATCTTCTCTAGGTACACTTTTCCATCCTCCAAAGTATATATATGCCAAGTGTGGTAGCTCTAGATCATATGTTCTCGCGTGTAGAACATCAACACATTCGCAGTGCAAACACACACAGGCCCGAGCGCACGCAAACACACATTCCTTTGATTATCAACCTTGGAGAAATTCCAAGCATTGATTGACCTGAAATTGATATTTTCCTTAAGATAGTGGATGGAACTGTCTAAATGCGTACGTTTTTATAGAATAAAAAAAATCATTTTCTCATAAATCAGTCAATTTTAATGATTGGTTTAGTTGATTGGTGAAACTCTTTTTATTTAAAATATTAATATCTAAAGAATATTTTGTTTAATATGCCTCACAGTGTAGAGTATGAAAAAATGTTTCTGCTGACTCAAGTTACATAAAATACTAGCTGACCCGACAAACGTTGTTCTGCCATATAAATTATTTCTAGTGAATATTTTGTTTGTTAATTAAAAAATAACATATGCATTGTAAGTGTGTGAATGGTATCTATGACAGGAAGAGGAATGGAGCGCTGTAGACGATGATGGCCGATAAAAATAAATAAAAAAACGCCAACCATTCATTTTCTCAATACAATGTATTTCATTAACGTAACGAACCTATACATTGTTTGATCTCTTAAAAGTTAAACTTGAAAAAAGCAATATATTTTTTATCCTAAAGTATAAAAATGAAATAAAGAAAATCAATATTAATTTTGAAGAGCAATTGAGTGTACGATATTTTTCAGTCCGTCTTCAGTCAACACAAATAAGCTCGATGGTTTGCCCACGCGAGAACATGTCACGTATAATTGTCCGTGTGAAAAACATGGTGTGCTCTAATCTAAGCCAAAAGCAGGCATCGTTTGGCCTTGCGACTTATTGATTGTCATTGCGAATGCCAATCTAATAGAAAATTGAACGCGAATTCAATTGGCACATCTGTGAGAATCATTGGAATTCGTGGCAGCAAAACATTTTCGGCTCGGAATTTGCCATTCAAAATGGTGTCTTTGATTTGTCATCAATTTTTTTAATGACCAATCGCGTGTCATTGCACAGCCGAAGTGGGTTCAAATTCCGAAGTAAAATAACAGAAGATCCAACTTTCAGTCGTAGAAGGTGTGATGACATGCCTGCAAATCCAGTGACATCAAAAACATTGTTGGATAATTTTACAGCTTCGTTAGCATCGCAAACTGTATCGATCGATTTATATGATAACAAGTCGCCTGGCAACGACTGCTGTATCTTGAAGTTTAAATCGTCGACGTCCACATTTTTTTTGCTGCCAAAATGGCTCTTTCTACCAGCCACGCATTATTTATGAATTGTGTGCGTACATCGGAAAATATGCGGTCATTGAGAGCATTTTGCGAATCAACGATAGTGCAGAAATTAGTGGTCAATTTTATGCATCCAGTATTTTCATAGACAGTAACTTTTCTATTGCCGGGCTGATGTAACGTCAACCCGGCAATGCTCCTCCACAACACATAAATCATTTCATTCTATTTTAAATACCAAAGACGGGTTAATAACTTGGATATAGTTAATACAAAAATACTAAAATCGCCATTAAAAAATGGGAGGGTAGGAGTTGGAGGGTGAAAATTTGGGGTTATAGGTATTTTTTGATGTCAAATAAAAAAATACAAAAAAATGACAAAAAAGAAAATAAATTCTGAATAGGGGCGGCGCCCTAATTACCTAGCATTATGAAATACACTTTACGACCTATTCTCATACCTACAAATAAACATAAAAAATTTCATTAAAATCCTTCGAGCCGTTTAGGAGGAGTATGAACACAAACACGAGATTTTTATATATTAGATAATTATTTACTTCATTTATATCATTTTAACATTACTAAGCAGCATGTATGTCTATGATTAAAGATTTATAAATTCAGCATTTGGTCTGGATTTGGATGGATGTCCTGTATATACTTATTAAACCATGTTTACCTTAAATAAAGCTGCTTCATAGCATTAATAATATAGATATTGCAAACGATCATGGGAAACTGTGTCTTAAATTTATTTTTTTTAGAAAATATCACATTTTCGATTTTTTTCATCTGATACAGTCACGTGATGAAAATTACATTTTTCGTGATTTAATTAGCAGTAGTAATTAATTAATTTTAATCTTAGCTTTTGCAAATGTAATAGCAACACGTTGATAAAAGATATTTTTTTGTTGTGCCCGTGCAGATTAAATTTTACTTTTATTTTCTGGGAAATAAATTGTTGAAAAATATGTTTAAATTATATTTTTTAAAATTTATTAAAAATAGAAACTTAATTTATAGGTCAAAACATTACTATCATTGAAATGATTATTTTTTTATCTTCAATATGATGTAAAAATCAATTTTGCGCTTTAATATTTTTGGAAGTTATGGTGGAAAAATGTAGAAAGTTCGCTTAGTTTTTAATTAATTAAAATTTTAATTAAAAATTTGAAAGAAATAGTTCCGAACTTCAAAGTCTCGACTTCCAAGATATATAAGTGCAAAATTTGGTAGCTGTTGGTGAAACGGTCTGGCCTGTAGAGCGCCAATACACACACACACACACACACACACACACACATTGAACTTTATTATAAGTATAGATATAGTTTATTTCTTTGTCTATTTTTTATTATGTGCTGGTGATTGCTGAATTCCTTAAAACGAAATTTCCTAGAAGTCAATATTTTTCGAATCAAATTTTGACCTATATCTATCAAATAGTTGACAATTTGTCTGTATGCATGTAAACACAATAACTCAAAAGTACCATGATTTACATAATTAAAATTTCAGATGCAATGTTGTGACTAAAAATGCTTGTCACATTTTTATTTCAATCTGGAAAAAAGTCTCCAAAATACATATACGATTTTTGAGCAATAGTGTATTAATAGCCTGCATTCTATGGATTATTAGCTAAACGTCACAAGATAGGTTCAGTAATTATGCTAAATGTTCGCTAAAGATCTAAATTGTATTACCCACATTCCCTATTTTTTTTCGAAGGAAATAAATATGTCCGTTATTGGAGTATATATGAGAAGCATTTGATGATGATTTTTTTTTAAATTTAATATGTGCCTATTTTTTACTAAGCGTCTGGCGATTGTTGAGTTCATGCAATGGTCTTAAAATTCCCAAAACAAATTGGCGTCTCTCATACTTTATTCATAGAATAAAAAAAATAATCATAAATTTTGGGATCGGAAACAAGAGATTAAGGAGATTTGATATAACCTGCTCTTCAAAGAAATTTCATTAATTCATTTACTTTTTATCATTTTATTTTATTCATAGAAATAAAAACACCTTTTCATAGTTTTGTAATTTTATTTATTCATTAGAATTAAAAAACACATTTTATATATTTGCAGTTTATAAAAGTCAGTTCTATGTGGTTTCTAAATCATGTATTAAAAAGAACTGAATGAAAGGAAATTATAACAAATTACATAAAACATTGTAATTCCATTTTATTCACAGAATCAAACCACACACAAAAAAATTGTATTCTTTTTTTTTTTTTCACTTTTTCACATACATAGCATAGAGAAAGCATAGTAACCGTGAGCAAATTCGAATTCGAGACTTTGATGAATCTCCAAGTCTTAGACCTCTCTTTGCTGGAGAAAAACATTTTTGGAAAATAACCGTCTGTTTGTCTGTGATAAAGAAATTAAAAATCGATTTGAGCTAGAGGATGAAATTTGGTGTACAGTCTTTAGGACAAATTTGTAAATTTCTATCAAATGTGAGGAAGCTTCGCTCGGATAAAGTATGCCTTTCTTGATGTTCGAATACAATTTAACATGATATATACAACACGTAGAGACCTAGATAGATATACACATAATTAAAATGTATAGTTTAGACCGCTTTCAAATTCTGAACCAACTCCAATTAGGGATTGACTGTCTGCCGATTTGTATGTTCATAAACATGTAAACGTAATAAATGAAAGACCGAATGACTTAAATATATCAAATTTGGTATGGATGTTCCCATTACAATTGTAGCAGTGTGTCAAATTTTTGTTTAATTGGTTCAGAAAAACGCACCTATAATTCCATTTTTGGATACTTTTTACCATATGGCAGGGATTAACAGCCAAATCTCACCAAAGATGACACAATAGATTCGGTAAAAATGCTATATTCATGCCGAAGGTTAATATTTCATATTTGTTGTACGTCAAAGATATGAAAGGGGTTGTCTGGGATGACAAGTTCATAAGAAAGAATGTGAGAGTTTCGCAAAGACCAACCACACTGGTCTTTTAATTTATAAAAGTAGGCAATTTTTTTCACTTATTACTCTTCATATATACTAAGCAATTCTTTTGTTTCATTTTTTAAACATTTCAAAGCATAATTCATGGAATATATTGCCGGAAAGTGCCCATTTGTTAGTTTATTTAACTAATAAATGCATTTATTTAAAGTTATTTTTGTTCCTGTAAGCAGCACCCAGAATTCAACTAGTGAAAGATTATTTCAATTTAAAGTAAAAAATACTTTCCTTCCAATTTGAAACGGAAATCGACTGCGTTTTTTAAAGACAATTTATATAATTCGAAAGTTTTGCTTCATCCATCCATATAGGAAACCTTAAACAATTCTTTCAAATTAGGATCCACAAAAACAAAGTATAAAAAGGCCATTATTCCTGTCTTCCTCGAATTCGAATCTTCGTTCTCATTCGCATGTCTTCAGCAGAATTTAAATCTAAGTGACAGACTGAAAGGGACCCCTTTAGTTCTACATTTCTTTGGTTCTTTCTCCATAGGGATTCGAATTCCTAAGTTCGAACAATTCAGATTTGAAATTGCTTGATCTGCAGAAGTGCTGCAGTAAATAGAGGCGATATCAAGTTGAATAACTTGAAGAAGTGCAGGTTCTCGAATAGTTAAATGGAACGGGGAGTTTTAAAGGCATTGTGGAATAAGAGATCATTTTTAATATCCTGTATTGTGTGTTTTATGTTTTGAATGGAAGTTTAGGTTTTCTTTCAAATTCGAAAGTTTGATTTTAAGTTTCGTAGCAAAATAGTCCTAGTGGAAAATTTTATATATATTTTCCAAAACAAGTAATACTGCAGGTTTCATTCTTTAATATATAATTTTCCACTAAAAATGCAGAAATAAATTCATCTGCATATTTACAAAAGGTGATCCGTTAAAGAGCGGAAAATTGTTTCATTTCTGAAATGTTCTAGGTAATCTATGAATTACTTAGATAATCTGCACATTACCTATCAGATACTCGTTAAAGCAAAAACAAGATCTTTGCTAGAACAAGAACAATGTTTCTGTACGCTTAAATTAAATGATGTTTATTTATTTTTCGATATCTAAAGAATCAAGTTAATACAATTGAACAATTGACCCATAAGTCGAACGAATTAATCATCAATCAATAGAAAAAGTTCAATGCATAGAATTAATGGTTTAAAATATTATTGCAGTTAAGGAAATGAATTTGAGAACACATGCTAAAATTATGCTTATTTATTAGTGCAGTCTAAAGATTGAAAACACTTTGAATTGCATAGAAATCAATTTTTGTGATCCACACACCTATTTATGGTACATTTAGATTTAAAGTCACATTTTGAGACAATGCTTAGTATCAAGAGATTGTTTTATTGCGTTTTTTTGTACGCATATTTCTACAGCAAGGAATTTTGTTTCGTTAAAATTCTCTCTTTGCAAATACTGAATTTGGATTTGCATACAATTGCTTCAAAATACACTTTTTATTGCCAAGTTTATAAAATCCCGCCTCTGTTTTACTAAGGACCACAGCTAAAATCCAGCGGGCATCACTTTTTGCTCTACCTACGTCTTGTACTTTAATTCTCACAGAGACACTTTCATCGACGTTTGAATGCTTTGCATTAGAAATTTCTAATATTTCCTTTGCTAGAAGTTTAGTTAGAGTGGAGAAAAGAGAAGGGCAAGAAAATTAGAGCAATTCAGAACTTGAACGATACTGTTGCCTCTATTTTGCACATTACCTTGCTAAAATGTGGAAAACTCTTGATTCCGCATTTTAACGGAGCAGATCAATTAGATAGGTAATCTGAATATTCAGGGCTTTCGAGCGTTAACGTTAACATATATAGCTATTTTGAAAATGAGTTGTTTAAAAAAATCTATAAAAAACTTAAACACTATTCTTTTATACTATATTTTTATTAGTAAAAATCTTTCTGTTTAATAAATTTATCAAATGACTAGCTCAAAAAACTGCAGTAGTTTAAATACATATTAGTTTGCACCTGAACAAGAAATAACTTTATCTCCATATAGTCCTTAAAACGTTGAGATTCTGCTAATAAAAAGCATACGATTTTTTTTAATTTTTACCAATCTTGAATAAAGTTTAAAATTCATCGACTGCTAGTCTAGAAATTACAAAATATATTGAGGAATTATTATGCCAATTTTTAATAAAACAATGCTTCCAATTTATGAGGTTTTCCTTAAGAATGAGTAGCCAAAATTTAGAAATTGAGATCATAACATTAATGCAAAATATTATAACCGAATTTAAACTATGGGGATATAAAAAGAATATAGCGTTCCAAAGAATGACTGTGGAAACAATAATCAAACTGTTTTTTAAAGATAATTGTTCAAAAATAATGGAGATTAAAAATAAAAAAAATTAAAAATAATAAAAATAATAGAAAGTCACAGAATAAACAAAACCATTTTTAAGTAGATACTTAGCACTTAATTATATATTAAGAAACTAAAACGATTTAAATGTCATTAATTGAATAAGTATTCACAAATATTTAATTTTAATAAAAAATACATTTCACGAAATCGTTGGGCAAATTTAATCTGCTGAATTTTTTTCTGAGAAGCATTTTTCAAACAAAATCTTTATGATTTAAAATTCATTATAATGTATTGAAAATGAATCATGTTTTTCAATAATATTTCCTTTCCAAATTTTAATTGGAACAATGATCTATTTTATCGCTATCTATACTTATAATAAAGCTCAATGTGTGTGTGTGTGTATGTTGTCGCTCTACAAGCCAGACCATTCAACCTACAGCTACCAAATTTGGCACGTGTATACATTGGAGGCCGGGAATGTGCACCTGGGGGATATTTTTTCGAATTTTTAACTAGAATTTTATTTATTTAAAAATTAAGCGAAATTTTGGAGTGTTTCTGCTATAACTTCCGAAAATATTACCGCACAAAAAAGATTTTTACATCCAGTTAAAGATCAAAAATTTATCTTCTAAATGATACCAATGTTTTAACCTTAAAAATAAATTTCAATTTTTAATGAAATTTTAAAAAATGATTTTAACTATGTTTTTCAATATTTTTTTTCGTAAAAAATAAAAAAGTAAGATTAAGCACGTTTCGCATTCATGGGAAAAAATTAGCTTTTTTCAAAGTGTTGCCATCACATTGATTAAAGCCCCAATTAAAAATAAATTAAATCTTTTTGGAAATGAAATCTGCAAAAATATAATTTTCGGCACGTGTCTGTAGGAAATGGAACAAATATGAAATATTATTTTTTCTAAAAAATAAATTCAAGAAAAATTATCTTATGATCTTTTAAACTCTCTATAAAGGGTGTTTATTTAGTCCCGGACCCATTTTGATGTTTAATGACTCATAAAATAATGAAGATATAAACAAACTTATGGCATTTATTGATGGAATAACTCATATATTTTCCTTTTCAGGTTTGAATATTTTTACTTCTGTAAATGTCGTCTGCGCGTGTGGTTAATTTCAGATAATTTCATTTCCCAGTCTAAATATCTATATTTTTCTAAATATCGTCTGCTTTTTAATTGCATTTTTCTCTCTTTTGTTTTTGGCAACTACTGAAATGTTATGTTTACTTTTGATGTGTTTATTCTATGTAGTACTTTTGTATGTGATGTTTTATTCGAGCGGATAAATATTTTAAATAAATATTTTAAATATATTTTTCAACAATTTTTTTCGTACAAAATAAAAATAAAATTTAAGCTGCTCGAGCACGTTTCGTATTCATGGGAAAAAAATGGCTTTTTTCAAAGTGTTGCCATCACATTGATTAAAGCCCCAATTAAAAATAAATTAAATCTTTTTGGAAATAAAATCTGCAAAAATATAATTTTCGGCACGTGTCTTTAGGAAAGGAAACATATATGAAATAATATTTTTTCTAAAAAATAAATTCAAGAAAAATTATTTTATGATCTTTTACACTCTCTATATTATTAATCCAATAAATCAGTTTTATTTTAAGGGAAGTTTTGTTTAATATGAACAGGATATCCATTCAAATCAGGGCCACACAGCTAATTTGTAAACCTTTAGTAAGTCACAGATCTGCTAAAATGGTCTAAATGGAAAATGATTATATTTCATGTAACATGATTTAATAAATGCTCTAATAAATAACGAATTTTTGATTTTACATTAAGCTTCTGCTTTGGAAATTACGAATAACAAAATGTTCTTGAAACACTAATATTTTAAATAAAAAGAGTTAATTTCCAAGCAACTAAATCAATCACTTAAACAGACTGATTTGTGAAAATTTGAATATCACTATTCAATAAAAAAAGGATAATTTTAGATTTTCCATCGATCGTTTCAAAGAAAATACGCTTATCAGCGCGCAGGTTTCTCAAGATTAATTGGACTAAGATTATGAAAATGTTGAGTTAATCTAAATTTTTAACATTCAAAACTTCATAAATAAGTCTTAGTTGATCGTGAAAAACAGAAACATTCATTCATTTATTTAAAATTTGGTGTGTCCAGAATATTTCTCAGAATATGATATCTTACTGCATTAAATTTAGACTTCATAATTTTTGAAATATATTATAGGCCGGAACAAAATATTATTATTGATTTCATTTCAATCCTTTTGAAAGCAAAACTAAAAAATTAATTTTATGCTGAATCTGAGAAAGTTTTGTTGAATTATTGTTTTAGATATTACATAAATTATGAAAAATATTTTGTAGTTGACATAAGACTTAAATACCGAGCGATTCTGTTTGCAGTACTTATATTCAGTAATAATAATAATAAATAAATAACAATAAAAATGATAAATAAAATAAAACGCTTGGTTTTATTTAAAAATATCTCTATATTAATTGCAATTTCATCATTTCCACTTTAAATTAAAGTTGAAGTTTCACCGGAAATGAAAACAAATTAGCAAAATATATATAGTAAATTGAAAGAAACGATCTAAACAACAGTATAAGTTTGGTATTTCCATCAAAATGTGAAGATTAAAAATGTTTTATTGGAGAATCTATTAAGAGACCATTTACTTAAAATATTTAATTGAATATTGTAGTGAGCGGTAATACTGGCGAACCGGCTGGTCGCCAAAGGCGGCTAGTCAAAGAATATAGACAAATATTAAAACAAAATATATTTTCAATTGTTGATATAACAAACGATTATTTGATTAACTGAAATAAATAAAACTATAAATTGGATAAATTTAATCTATTGATTATTATTTCCTGTGAAAAATTCTTTAAACAACATAATTTATGATTTAAAATGTTCAGTATAATGCGTTAAGAAATGAAGCATATTTCCATATATTTCCAGTAATTGTAATTGAAATTAGGATCTATTTTATAGTTTGCAAAGAATATGTACCCAAATATTAAAAGAAAATACATTTTCAATCGTTGATAAAACAAACGATTTTTTAACTAACTGAAATAAATAAAATAATAAAATAATAAATTGGAAAAATTTAACCTGTTAAATTTTTTTCTGTGAAACATTCTTTAAACAATATCTTTTATGATTTAAAATTTTTAGAATAATTTATTAAAAAATGAAGAATATTTTACAATAATATTTCCTCTCAGAATTTTAATTAGAAGAAGAATCTATTTAACAGCTTGTAAAGTATACATGTAACCAAACATTAAAAAACACATTTTTCATCGTTAATAAAGCACACGATTTTTTGACTAACTGAAAAATTAAATTAATTAAATGAACTCTTATCTATAGAAGAAAACTTATAAAGAAAATTCCAAACGATAAATTTTTGCTACGTTTCCTGGTAATTTAGGTCTTTAAAAATTCTTAAATAAATTTATTTTTTACCTTTAAGGTTTATCAATATGCTATGAACATCTGTTTTAACTCACACTTAAGAAAAATACATTTCTTTCGTATTTAATCGAAGTTGTTTCTGCATTCTTTAACAAATAAAG